>CM042748.1:38727684-38744145 GCA_022496165.2 Catalaphyllia jardinei | reverse complement strand
CGATCTTCCAGTTGAGATCGATAACTTGGCGATCAAGGTCAAAAAAAGACAGAGACCGCCAGGTAGATGGCCAGTAGAGGGCACCAAAAGTGGGCGCAAATTTCTCTACACAATGGGGGGCGGCAAGCCTCTCCGACAGCAGAAAAAGGTAACAGGACTTCGTCATCATAGTGCAGACAGGAACACAAAAAAGGGGGTCAGTAGCCCCAAAGACTAAGGAAGATCGGGATGCGGAAAACGCACCACCAAACTCCCGCCAGGCTAGTACCAAAGACTTGTAGAAAGGTGGGAGGTCACCGGGGCGAAATGAAAACGGAGCAGAGAAAACATCAGATGGAGAAGAGCTGAGACACAGGTCGAACCAGAAGGACATAAACGAAACCCACCCAGAACGGGAGGAAGCAAAGCGCTTGACCCACTGAGCCAAAAGGGACAAGACTTTCAATTTAACATCGACAACAGAAAACCCCCCAAAGAGGGGGGACTGGACAACAACAGTACGGGAGACAAGGTCCTTCTTCCCACTCCAAAACAAGTTAAAGACCAGAGAACAAAGCCCATGTGCAATACGGGGCGGCATGTAAATGAGGGAAGCGATATACCAGATCCGTGATAAGGCAAGGGCGTTGATGACAAGGGCCTTGCCACGGAACGACAGAGAGCGAGCACGCCAAGAGGACAGGACCTTGGCAACAGCGTCAATACGTGGTCGCCAATTATCTTCAACCAAGTCACCGGCACCAACAAATACCCCAAGGACCTTCAACTTTATGGAGGACCAGTCAAGATCAACTGGGGGATCCAGGCGGCGACGCCAGCTCCCAAGCCAAAGCCCCTTCGACTTGCCGTGGTTGAGCTTAGAACCAGAGGCCCTCTCATACAGGTCATAGGTTTCAAGAGAAGCCTTAATGGCATCGTCCGAGGATAAGAGAAGGGACGTGTCATCCGCGTATTGTGAGATGGGCGACAGAGGTGATAGACCCGGGATATCAAGACCAGAAATGCGGGGATTACAACGAATATTAACAGCGAGGATTTCAGAAACAAGGATATAGAGCAAAGGGGAGAGAGGACAACCTTGACGTACACCACGAGTTAAACAGAAGAAAGGGGACAGGTAACCATTGACATTAACAGCACTCTGAACACGGTTGTAAAACAAGTTAACCCAAGAAATAAAGGAAGGGCCAAAGCCCATAGTAGACAGGGTGGAGCGCATAAAATCCCAGTCCACCCTGTCAAAAGCCTTCTCCTGATCCAAAGATAAAACAGCAACGGGAACATCAAACGAAGTACAATAATAAACGACATCCCGAAGAAGAGCCACATTTTCACCAATATACCTGCCAGGAACCCCGCAAGTCTGGTCTTTATCTACCACCAAATGAATCACTTTTAGAAGCCGGCCTGCGATTACACGGGCAGCAAGCTTGTAGTCGACGTTTAGGAGGGAGATTGGACGCCAGTTCTTCGGGTCCAGACGATCCCCCTTCTTAAAGGACAACGAAATAACACCGCGACGTTGTGATAACGACAGGCACCCGGAAACAAAACACGAGTTTAAGACATTGACCAAGTCTGAGCCCAGAACGGACCAAAACCTTAATTAAAACTCCATAGGGAGACCGTCCAGGCCGGGAGCTTTTCGTCTGGCCATTCCCTGGAGTGCAGCGAGACACTCGGCAGGTGACAGGTGTCCCTCACAGATGGCCGCCTCATCAGAGGACAAAGAGGAAGAGATGTTACCAAGGAGAGAATCACGTTTACCAGGGTCAGTAGAAGTCGTAGAGAACAAGGAGGTGTAGAATTCGGCAAAGGGAGAGCACAAATCAGTGGGGGAGGAAACAATGGTTCCATCCTCTAGCTTGATGGCAAAGATCCAACGATCTGCGCCGCACTTCTTCTCGAGCCTAAAAAAGTAGGCAGAAGAGGTCTCACCCTCTTCCACCCAACGGGTTCTCGAGCGAACCTGCGCACCCCGGACAGCTTCAAGGTCAAGCTTTGCCAGTTCGGCCATGGCCGAATGGTAGGGGCCCACGCAAGAGGAGGAGCCACTGTCAACCTTCGTTTTGAGGTGTTCCACAAGGCAGACCAGAAGGTCCCTATTACATGAGCGAGCATGTGACTTTTCGGAACAATATTTGATGGTAAGACCCTTGATAAGACTCTTCCCCATCTCCCACCATTTGGTGAGAGAAGGGAAGCGAGGGACAGAGGAGCGCCAGTCACGCCAGGCAGTAGCAATGAGGGTAAAATAATCATCATCAGACAAAATTGAGGTGTTTAATTTCCACAAACCAGGACCAGGGGGGGACGACATCAGGAACGGATATGGACAGTAGGAGAGCACAATGGTCAGAAAAAGGGCAGGGAGTGACAAGGCAAGAAGAAACAGAAGGCACCCACACATACGGCACACCACAAAGGTCGATACGAGAGGCAAGGGAGCCATTGGGTTTTTTCCAGGTAAAGCCAGAAGAGTCCGGGTGCAGATATCGCCAGATGTCAATCACACAGCAGGCGTCAAAGAGGGAAGCAAGGCGAACGGAACTCTCACGGCCATCGTCGAGAGGGTTAGACCCTCGACGATTCATGAACCGATCAAAAACAGTGTTGAAGTCACCCACAAGAAGGGTGGGGACTGAAGGATCAACCCTATCGGGAACATCATCAAGGAACTGGTCATGTTCAGGGTTACGGTTAGGGGCATAGAGACAGCAGACACGAAAGGACTTATTGTAGAAAGAAAACTCACATTGGAGGTAGCAACCACTAGCATCAATCCACGAGCCAACCAAAGACAACGAGGGACGATACAAAACAACACAACCGCAAGAACGATTGGAACCAGGGGACAAACATGACAAAAAAACCAGAAGAAGAAAACCACAGGGTGCATTCAGCTTGGGAGACACAATGAGTCTCCTGCAAGCAGACAACATCGACAATGACAGGCCAAGACCGTAACCACTGAACGAGACCAGCCCTTTTAAACTGATCTCTAATCCCATTGCAGTTAAGAGAGAGGAGCGACAAAGCCATGAGGGGGGAGGGGGGAAGGTACAACAGCATAAATTGGACGAAAAAACAATTTGGAATTTGGAACCACGAGAAAATCAATAAAACAAAAATAAATTAAAACACAAATTTGGCCCAAGGGCAGAGGAAGATACAGACCAGGAGATAATCTGGAATTTGGAGAAAAGGACAAATTAGCAGCAAAAGCTGGCATATTACTAACAGCATTACTTACGCATTTACTTTTAACATAATTATTACTTTTACTTTTACTTTGCGTGGTAAAATTACCAATACTATTATTACTACGTTTACTTTGCCCATTATTATTAAGTACATTACTGGATAAAATTACATATAGCAACACAGAGATAATTTGGAAGAACAAATTGGGAAATTGGACCGGAAACCTGACACAATTGGAAATTTGGACAATATACGGAACAAAACCAACCAACAATGAAAGAAAATACCAAGGGGGAGCCATCATGATTTTGAGGAGGACCTCGCACCTGACAGAGATCTCGAACCCGAGGAGGACCGGGGACGAGCCAAACTAGCAGCCGCGCTAACACCAGATGGCAAATGCGGACGGGGCGCTTTACGCGAATGCGGTCTGGAACGCGACTCGTCAGAAGAGAGAAGCTCTGATGCCTCACGCTTCCGTGCTGCAGAAGGCTAAGACATAGAGACATCTTGTGGTCTCGCGAAGGAACCCTCACCAGAAGAAGAATCATTAACAGGGTCAATGGCAGGAGAAGGAGCGGCAAACGCAGACTCACAAGCATCATTGACTACGCTAGACAGCCCATCGAGAACTGACTGGCTCAGTGACTCTTCCTGAGACTGGATCTCGTCCAGCTGATTAAACCTTTCATCATCAAGAGTAGCCGTCCGGGGGGGACGCGGAGCCAAAAAGTCAATGGGACCCACATGATCGGGGACAGTGCTACCCGCAGCGGACACATCGGTAGTGCAGGCATCAGTGGCGCCAGCAACACGAGCAGCAGGGTCGGCAGCCGCCGCCCTGTTAGCAGAGGGCTCAACAGGGTCAACGGCAATAACTTCCCCTGCATCAAGATCAGAAGCAACTGACCGGAAGTCGTCTTCATCAGCAGGCGGGCACTCCCAGCGGCGACGACAACGCACACTCTGGACCGTTCCAAAAAACTTCAGGGTGTCTCTAATATAACGATTGGGCGCATCAAACGGTAGATTATAGACAACAACATTAGTCCAGTTTGGGGGAGGAGGAGGGGGGGCACGACACCCACCTTAACCCCACCAATGTCCAGCTCACCCCTAAGTTGGTCAACCTCGGAAGCAAGCTTAGAGTCAAAAGTGACCCGTGCGATCTTATTAGCACGCTGCTGGATGGACAAGACCTTCATGTTCTCTGCGGCAAAATGGTCAACAATGGCCTTCGCAATGTCACAATTTGTGAAACCCTCATTAAAATTGTTAACCTTGAGGTCTGCACACCGAGACAAGTGATTCTCATTGGACAACATAATGGGAAAAAAGTTAAGCCCGGATGGGCAGGGCACCCACCCGGATGGGTGACCCGGCTTAACTAGCTAATTGGATGGGCGGGGAACAAGAAGCAAGGAAGGAAATATGGCGTCTAAGGAGAGCACACAATTGCCCAAAAGCAACCAAAACCAGAAAAGACTGGCGAACTTACCGAGCAAAAGAACCGAACTCCGACCCAAAAATGGCAGGGCCTTCGGCCATACACACGCGTCAGGTAAGTATGAAAATTCCTGGCGCGGCCACCGTTCTAACCCTAACCTCTTTACCTCTATATCCTTGTGGTAGTGCTTTGTGAGCCGCCCGGACCTCCAGCCTGACTTCTAGGCGCTTATCCTGTAGCTTGGCTTGCTGGCTCTGTGCCTGCCGAGAGAGTAAAAGGCCACGCGTTAGTGTCACAAGCAAGCTTTCTTGATTTCTTTCTTTCTTTCTTTCTTTTAATAAAGGTTTCTTCCCCGAGTGGAAGTGGGCCACACTCGGAGGTAGTGCTATACCGAGGCAACCCGTGGTTGGGACGAGGCAAGCGTCTTTTCCACAGCCCAGTTCCAAAAATCAGTTTAATATATGAGCTGCTCAATGAGCAGCGTATCAGATATTAAGCTGATAAGAACAGATTTTTTTAAGTTTTGAAATGAGTTTACTTATAATAAACACTAAAATACAAGTTAAAAGTGCAAAGCACGTGGGCTTGGCCCCTCACAACAAAAGTAAACTATAGAAAATCTTGATTGAACAGTGCAGAAAAAAAAACGATAACAGGAACCCAAGTCCATTGTCGATATGGTAACCATAATGTATACACATATACTAGGCTAGAAAAAAACTTGATACGAAGCCTCCAATACAATACACAGCGGAGATTCCCAGGCAGAAACAAAATTAGAATGCGTTAGACGAAAATGATCCAAAGCGATTCTCTTACGGATGTCCGCTTTGATATATCGGATGATAGCTCGGGAATCTTCCGTTCCGTTTTGAAACGACGCTTTGTTTCTGAACTTCCAGACCCCATAAAGGATCGTTTTAATGACAAATCTAGCCAAGCGCACACGAGAGGCATCCACACGAGGCCATTGAAAGAAAAAAACAAAAAGACAATTAGGAAGAAAAGGGACACCGAGAAAGGAGGACAGAGTGGGGGAAAAATGGGACCAAACGGCCTTAACACGCGAGCAATTAAGGAAGCAATGGTTGATCGTCTCCTTTCTAGAACAAAACGCACAGCGATCAGAATTAATATAGCCCCAATTCTTCAAAGAATCCCGAACTTTAACGGCCCATAAAATAATCAGCCATAAAAGATCGTTCTTAAAATTCTCACTAAAGCTATCCCTAACTAGAGACCAATGCCGATCCAAGTCGAAACCGATAGTTAAGAAAGAAACCCAAAAATGGTGCATGACAGGGGATGATGATTTCTCCTTTAAGAGAATAGAGTAACACTTCTTCGAAGTAAAAACCAAAATCACGCCAGTCTTGGCAAGAAGAAATCTTGCGAAGACTAGTCAAAACGGACAAACAATTTGTATAAAAAGGAGTTATCCCAAAGGAGACGCCACTCCGAAAGGAAGAAAGCCTAGAAACCGAAAAAATACTTAATAAGGTAAAAAGACTTTGAATCGGCATTGCAAAGAGAAATAATGGAAGCTAATTTTAAGGCATCAGCCTTAATCTGAAAATTAATAATACCCAGCCCCCCTCACAAAAAGGGCTGGTAGCACGACTGACGGCTCACCGTTTCAATACGACACCCCCAAAGAAAAGGCCAAACTAAATTATTAAGATCGGAAATAACCCATCTTGGGACAGTAAGGATGGTTGCTGAATACAAAAGCTTACTAATACCTAACGTATTCACGATCAAAGACTTTCCTACAAGAGACAAGGAACGAGATTTCCATAAATTAAGATGATTCTCTAATTTTTTAAGTTTAGGCTGCCAAATATCGGCTTCGGTAGCCTGAGCAAAGAAAACTCGTAGAATTTTCATTTTGGGGACCCAACTAAGGCCAAACGGCTGATCGGTGCGTGAACGCCACGTGCCCAGCCACATGGCCTCAGTCTTGGAAATATTAAGTTTCGCCCCAGAGCCCTGCTCATAAATCCGAATAACATTAAAAAGAGACGCAAGACAACGAACTGATTTAACTAAGCTAGTTGTGTCATCCGCATATACCCCTACTTTATACTGTAAACCTTGAGCACCGGGTAAGAGAAAGCCTTCGATTTCCGAACATAACCGGATTTTACACGCGAGAGATTCAACACAGAGAATATACAACATCGGAGAAAGGGAATCCCCCTGGCGAACACCGCGCGCCAGAGGGATTGGATCAGTGAGCCATTCATTAACGATAACACGCATATTTGTGCCATTGTAAAAAGTATTGATCCAACGACAAAAAGTTGGACCAAAACCAAAATGAATCAAAAGATTTTGTAAAAAGGAACGATTAACACGATTGAATGCTTTCTCTTGATCAAGACTAACTAAAATACCCGTTTCGTCTGTACGGTCAATATAATCCAAAATATCTCGAATAATATGTAAATTGGAAGAAATCTTACGACCAGGAACGGAGCATGTTTGATCGGGATCAACGATAAAATCTAAAACTTTAGACGAACAGAAATAGCCTTAGAACAAATTTTATAATCAATGTTAAGAAGGGAGATCAGTCGCCAATTTTTAAGAGACTTCTGGTCACCCTTCTTAAAAATCACACGCGTGTTACTAGTTTTCATAGAATCGCACATTTCACCGGCATCAAAACAAGCATTGTAAACACGTACTAAATAAGGTGACAAAAGATTCCAGAATTCCACAGTCAGGCCGTCAGGCCCAGGAGATTTGTTAGTATTCATATTTTTAATCGCAAAAGAAATTTCATCAACTGTAATTGCACCTTCACACAGAGAGGCCTGATCAGAAGACAATTGACGGGAAAGCGAGGACAAAAGGTCATTCTGGAAATTTAAATCAACCGGCTCTTCGGAAAATAAGGAGGAATAAAAATCAACATGCGCTTGTTCTATTTCCTTCTGCGAAAAAACTGCGGTACCGGATGAATTATAAATTGACGGCATGAAACTTTTTTGGGCACGAGAAGATTGAAGCTGAAAAAAATAACGGGAGGGGCGCTCACCTTCCTCCAACCATTTAGCGCGACTACGAATTAAAATTCCTTCGGTTTCTCTGATATAAATAGATTTTAAGCGGCACTCAATGTCTTGTATAGAATCACTAACGGAATTATCACCGTCAAACAAACGGTGTCGAAAGCTAATTAATTTATTGGTCCAAAAAACACGATCACGGTTCAGCTTACGCCGCTTGTTACGAGCAAAAGAAATCGATTCTTCTTGAATAGAAACTTTTAAAAACTCCCACCAATCCTGAAGAGAGACGAAAGAAACAAGATAGCGAATATGACTTTGGATTAAATCACGAATAATGTCACAAAAATTTTTATCATCAAGGAGCGAATTGTTAAATTTCCAAACACCACGGCCGCGCTTAATAGCGTCAGGAATTTCAAAAACAAAAGAAACAAAATCGTGATCCGAAAGCGGGCAAGGTGAGATTTCACATTGACAATCGGACGTAAACAGATCTCTAGAAACAAGGAACTTATCCAAGCGACTAGCAATGGAATGATCGTGACTAAACCACGTAAATTCACGTGCGTGGGGATGTAATTTTCGCCACGCATCCACTAAAACAAAATCAGATCGCAAGGAGCTACACGCTTTGTCAATCGAAATATTACCGCCAAATTTATCCAGAGCATTCTCATAGCAGTTGAAATCACCTCCGATCACAAGAGCAGAGGCCGGAATAAAAAATTCATGGATAGATTCGTAAAAAGATTTTCGGTCGGTAAGATTAGCAGGAGCATAAACATTAACAAAATGAATATCAACATCATCAATCCTGATCAAAATGCTAAGAACACGCCCATTAGAATCCTTTTTCCAAGACACAATTTCATCCGAAAAATTGGGAGAAACGAGAATGGCTACACCGCCTTGCTTTCTGATTGCATGCGACCAAAAACTAGAACCCAGCCATCTGCGGGAAAGAGCTCTGATATTTTGTTCAGAGCAAACTAAAGTTTCTTGAACAAAACAAAGATTACAACGCGATTTCGCAATAAGATCAAAAAAGAGGTTACAATTTAGGGGATTCCCCAGACCTCTTGCATTAATAGACAAAACTTTGAAAGTGTCTTGGAAAAAAGGAAAGAACAATTACTTCCTGCCCTTTTTCTTCTTATCTTTCTCTCTCGCCGCAGTTTGAGTAGCTTTACGTTTAAGCTCAGACGAAACATCCATTGATGGAGGAACAGCAGGGCGAGGACGGCCAGAGACTAATGAGGGCGTGGTAGGTTTACGACGAGTAGCAGCAGCTAAAGCCTCAGGGACAGGAGCAGGGGTACGACGGGAAGACCGAGGTGGGCGAGCTGGAAGTGGTGATGATGGGCTGTCACCAATGATCAAGCCTTCGGAATCCAAAACATGATCAGACTGGTTAGATGAACGGACAGAAGGTTGAACATCAGGAGCTGAGGGAACAGGCTGAGCGTCAGGCGGGGACGCCGAAGATTGGAACAGAACTTGCGTTTCAGCAGCAGAAGCATCAGAAGTAGATGGCAAAACATCAAGAGTAGTGGCAGGTGGGTCAGCGGGAGTCGCAGGCGGCTCAGCGGAAGTTGCAGAAGGAGACGAAACTGCAGGCCAGTCAGCAGAAGTTTCATGAGATAACTGTTCAGCGGGAACTTCAGAGGACGGCTGGAGATGAGACGGTAAAGCTGAAGCAATGGGCAGTTCTTCAACGCCGTCAACATAGTCGTCAGAAAGATCCGAATCCTCAGCCCACTGGAAAGAATCATTAGAGCGAGTTTCAAATACGCTACCAGCATCATCATCGTCGTTATCTACGACTACGTCGGCCGTCTCGTCGGTATGCTCACCACGGACAGTGGGTGAAACCCAGGAATAAGTGCACTCACGGCTAAGATGGCCATCGTGTTTACAAAAATGACACAAAGGCGGGGCTGGACAGCAGTTGGCCTCATATCCGGTATGCTCACAGTTGAAACAAATTTTGTTTTCGCAGGCGTAACTAAAATGGCCTGGCAGATTACATTTCCGGCACGTGAGAGGCTGACCGGCATATTTAAGGAACACCTGATAACGCCCAAATCGAAGAAAATTGGGAATAGGCCTCAAAACACAAACTCTATAATGGCGTAAACCATTGTAAACATTGGGAGCGCAATCGAGATCAAACTTTCCACGACGAAAATTAACCACCTCGCAGAAAGGTGTCAGACGTCTAATGATGGCCCAATCAGTCAATTCAAAGGGCGCGTCATAAATTGTCAAGAATGTCAAGGGCCTGTCAATATCCTGAATTGCGTAACTTTCACTGTCAATGGAAATTGCATTCAAAGCTAAGAACTTTTCCTTGAGCGCATCAGATTTAAAAGTTATGACAACTTCACCGTTCATTTTACGCTGAAGACGCTGAATATCAGAAACAGAACCATCCGTTCGAGCCGCTCTCGACGCATAGGAATCGCCATTTACAACATTAGCTTCTAAAGGAACGTTAACCTCCACAGCATTCGGCTGAGAGAGAACTTCAACATCAAAATTATTCGCACTATTAGGATCTTGTACAGAAGTGTCAGTAATATTCACAGGACCCTCTCCAGGGACATCACCAGCAGAAACAGAAACACCAAAATCATTATCATGGCTCACCGCCTCCGTGACAATAGAAACATCCGTACCACAAGTGTCGCTCTTATCCATATTCAAAAATGAAGGGACAAAACTCAGCAAACTTAAAAAAGCGCCAAGGCGATCCCTCGAAGATCGCAGCCAAAAGGCTCTGTGCCTGCCGAGAGAGTAGAAGGCCACACGTTAGTGTCACAAGCAAGCTTTCTTGATTTCTTTCTTTCTTCCTTTCTTTTAATAAAGGTTTCTTCCCCGAGGGGAAGTGGGCCACACCCGGAGGTAGTGCTATACCGAGGCAACCCGTGGCTGGGACGAGGCAAGCCTCTTTTCCACAGCCCAGTTCCAAAAATCAGTTTAATATATGAGCTGCTCAATGAGCAGCGTATCAGATATTAAGCTGATAAGAACAGATTTTTTTTTTAAAAAAACTTTATTCAACAAAACCATAACTATTTACAAACCATTAGCAATAGCTCTTAAACAGAAAACTGCTTCAGTTCCATATTTTAAACAAAGTGCGCAAAAAAACACAAAAACATGATCCCCAAAGGAAGTCCTTGATGAACAATCCTACGCAGGGGCCCCAAACTAAGGAGCCTATGATTACACATATGGGAGCACAATCCGCGCACAGTTAATAAAAACCGGAGTTCGCGCACACCACATCGCAAACGACATAATCCCCAAAGGGGGCCCCTGAAGAAAACTCAAAAGCAAAGACCGCAACAAAAGAGCCCATGATTGCAAACAAAATACACACCTTAAACCCGAAACTCAAGTCGATCATTGCGCAGGGAGAGAAGGAACAGGAGCACCAAAGTATCAAGAAAGCTCTCGCGGGAAAGCCGGAAGTGATCAAGCTTGACTCTACTTTTAAAATCCTGGATTGCATACTTAATCACAGCCTTATGGGTCTCAGCTCCATTATGAAAAGTAGCGCTATTCCTGAAACGCCAAATGGCATACAATACTGTCTTAATAAGGAAGTACGCAATCTTGTTTGACTTCCTGTCGTCAGAGGTCCATTGAAAAAAGAAAATGGTGAGGACATTGATCGGGAAAGATGCCTTAATAAGTTTCGACAGAATCGGAACAAAATGCCCCCAGACCGCTCGGCTCCTCCTACAATTTACAAAACAGTGGTCAATTGATTCTTTCCTACCACAAAACGCACAACGATCTGATGCGATGTACCCCCAGTTTTTCAAAGAATCTCTGACTTTGATGCCCCTGAGAACAATAAGCCATGGTAAATCATTCTTATAATTTTCAGTAAAGCCGTCCCTCACCCTGTTCCAATGGTCTAAGATACTAAAGTGGGGGCCTAAATAGGCAGACCATCTGCAGGGGAGAAGGGGAGGAGAAGACTTCGCCTTAAGCAAAAAAGAATAAACGTTTCTCGTTGTCAACGTGACCTTACTATTAAGCATCCTGTCTAAACTGCTGAAATCACACAGACACTTGTCATAAAAGGAGGACGGACTGAGTGCGCTGGGGCTATGATTATCCCGAAGAAACCCCCAATCCGACCTCAGCCTGGCCAGGCGAGCCCCATAAAATACTCTAGCAAGTAAAAACACGGGTCTGACTGAGAATCGACGATAGAAAACACGGACGCAACCCGTAGGGCGACACACTTCACCCTAAAATTCGAAACATTCAAACCGCCCAAAAGTTCAGGGAGATGACAAGTGTCGCGCGAAACAGTCTCAATTTTCGAGCCCCAAATGAAGGGCCAAATTAAACCATTAACTCGAGTAAACACCCACTCTGGGGGAACTAACACCTTCGCCAGATACAACAGCTTACTCAGCCCCAAGACATTGACAATTAAACTCCTCCCAACTAAAGATAAGGATCTGGCTTTCCACAAACTGATTGATTTCGCAAGCTTATTGAGCTTCGGTTGCCAGTTATCTAACACTACCGGCACCGTGCCAAAAAAAACACCCACAATTTTCATTTTACGCACCCACGTGAGACCAAAAGGCTCATCAGCACACTCCCGCCACGCTCCCAGCCACATCGCTTCGGTTTTAGATCGGTTAAGTTTGGCGCCAGAACCCCTTTCGTAGGTTGAAATCAGCCTAAAAAGATGCATGAGCGAGAACAGATCCTTAACAAAGCACGTTGTGTCATCAGCATATTGGCGTACTCGAAATTGCTTTCCACTTGCTCCCGGCAATAGAAACCCCTCATTAGGGGAGTTACGAATCTGGCAAGCCAGAACTTCTACACACAAGACATATAAAAGTGGAGATAGCGGGTCTCCCTGCCGAACCCCCCGCAACAAAGGAATTGAAGTAGTGAGCCAACCATTCAAAATAATTTGCATGTTAGCTTCAAAATACAAAGTAGATATCCATTTGCAAAAATCCGGCCCGAAGCCGAAACGTTTCAAAAGATCCATTAAAAAAACACGATCCACCTGATGAAAAGCCTTTTCCTGATCGAGACTAAGCAAGATTCCAGTTTCGTTCGTCACTTCAATATACTCCAAAGTATCTCTCAGCGTCGCGATGTTATTCGAAATCGTTCGCCCGGGTATTGAACATGTTTGATCGGGATCAATAATGGAATCCAGCACCTTCGATAATCGCAAAGTGATTGCCTTTGAAACGATTTTATAGTCTGTGTTAAGCAATGATATTGGTCGCCAGTTTTTTAAGTTCTTGATATCTCCACGCTTTTTGTACACAAGGTGCGTTGCACTCGCTCTCATCGATTCACAAATTTTGCCGTCTGCAGAACAAGAGTTGATAACCTCCAAAAGCTGAGGTCCGAGAAGGCTCCAAAACTTCAAATAAAATTCTACCGAAAGGCCATTGAGGCCCGGGGCTTTATTATGATTGAGCGATTTGACCGAAGCGGTCAGCTCCTCTAGGGATAAGATCCCTTCACAAGACTCACTATCCGGCTCACTAAGAACATTTGAAATTTCACTTAGAATGTTTTCCTTTGTCACCAAATCAATCGGTTCCGGGGAAAACAAATTACCATAAAATTCTACGTGCACTCGCTCAATCTCGTTAAATTCCGAAACTTCAACGCCATCAGCATCAAGAATGGAATTAACATAATTCTTTTCATTCCGTTCTGCTTCTAAACTGAAAAAAAAACCTAGAAGGCTTCTCTCCCTCTTCCAACCATTGCACTCTGCTTCTGACTTTTGCACCTTCTAGAGAAGTAGATGTAATCGCAGAGAGCTGCGACTCGATTGACAATATTTCCCGCGCGACCGAAAGATCCTCAGCATCAGTGAGGCAGCATTTCAAAACAATCAAACGATTGGTAAGGAAAACCCGCTCACGATGCAAACGCCTAGTCTTTTCTCTCGCAAAGAAAACAATTTCACTTTTCAAAGACATTTTCAAAAAATCCCACCACTTGGCTGGATCATCAAAACAAGCTTTACACGAAATCAAATCTGATATACGCTCCGAGATAAATGAACAAAAGATCTCGTCCTCGATTAAGGAATTTAATTAATTTTCCAAAGCCTGGGCCCCCGGGGAGCCTGAGCTCGTAGGACGCAAACTAAATTGACAAAATCGTGGTCAGACAAACAACACGGTGTGACATCCGTATTGTCCACGAACTGCACAAGATTTCGAGACAAAAAGAATTTATCCAGTCGACACCCGATAGACAAATCCGAATTAAACCAAGTCACAACCCGAAGTTTGGGATTATTCCGTCGCCAAACATCAACCAAATTAAACGCCCTTCGAAAGGCTGTGAGATATTCTCCCACAGTGACATTACCGCCGAATTTATCTAATTGACTCTCATAACAATTGAAATCCCCGCCCAAAATAACCTCCCCCGCAGGAAGGAAATACTGGTGCAGAGACTCAAAAAACGCCTTGCGTTCCGTCAAGACCGCCGGAGCGTAGATATTCACCATATTAATCCGAAAATCATTAAACTCAACTAACAAACTAAGAACACGACCACTTGAGTCTCTGCGCCAGGAAGACACCTTACCTGGAAATTTACTATTAATTAAGATTGCTACGCCTCCTTGTTTGCCAATGGCCGGGGACCAAAAACTGGGCCCGACCATCGGGACCGAAGCAATTCAATCCGCTGAGGATCAGCTATCAAAGTCTCCTGAATGAAAACAAGGTCAAAATTTCTTGCATGACCGAAAATAAATCCCTCCCATTGACTATTAAACCCCCGCAAATTAATGGAGCATATCTTCATTAACATAATTAAATATAAACAGAAAACACGCGCGCGGAGACAAACATCAGCTCGGACAAAAGAAAAAGGAAAAAAATTCAGGCCGAAAATTTGCCTCCGCCCCCGCTATCCTCTGCAGTATTTTTACGCTTCTTAGATCCTGCAGAAGTGTCCATTTCCTCAGCATCCTCAGAATTTTCACGCAGCTGGGATGCCACCTTGGAAGTTGGGACCCTCGCCGGTTGGGTTTTCCTACGCATAAGTGCTGGGATCAGAGACGGCGCAGGAACAATTCTCTTCCTGAGCCCCTTCTGTGGTTTCGGCTCTCGTTTAGCTTTAGGATTCTCCTCCAGGGGTGGACCACGATCGACAATATCCGCCCACGACCCACTAGACTCCGGGGTAGGCTGCATCACTGTGTTTGGGGCAGTTTCTCCTCGGATGTTCTGTTTCTCAACAATAAAGCCTTCATCATTTACCTTCGGACTCGATCCATCCTGGGTACTTTGCTGGGAACTAGTCGGTACCGAAAGAAAATTATAGGTAACCACAGGCTCCGTAAAATCGCCTTCAGGTGCAGGGCTAGGTCCTGGCTCAGGCGTCAGCTGACTCTCTTCTAAGGGCGGCGAAACGTGCTCATCAGTATCACGTCCAGAGGCATTTTCAGTATCTCCACTCGGAGTCACATCTTCAGCCGTATCCACCGGGGCCTCTCCAGGAGTACTAACAGGAATCTCCTCATGTGTATGTACATCTGGAGTGGGGACTTCTGTCTGTCTTTCATCAAATTTGCCGCGAGGGTGATCGCACTTTGGGGACCGTGTAGGAGCCGCTCGTTGCCATGAAAACTTGCACTCTCGGGCCAAATGTAGCCCGCTTTTGCAAATACAGCAATACATAGGCCTAATGCACTCTCGTGCTTCATGACCCAGTCCATCACAATTAAAACAGATTTTATTTGGGCAGTTCGCCGCCTTATGGTCTGGCCGATTACATTTCCGACAGGTTGGATTCTGGCCCTCATACTGCAGGTGCACCAAGAATTTTCCGAACCGCAGATAAGAGGGAATCGGATGATCCAGACAAATCCGGTAGTGGCGAAGCCCGTTGTAAACAGCACCAGCAGTTCCAGCAAACTTCCCACGTCGATGCCACATAACCTCACAATAAGGCATCGATGTATTATTGCCTTATCAGACAGCTCATACGGCGCGTCAAAAATAGTTAGATAAGTAAGCGGCCGCTCTGAATCCTGTGGGACAAAGAAATTATTCGGTGCATGCGGCGATGCAAATTTAGTTGTTTTCAGGAAAGCGTCCCGAATCTCTTGGGTTTTAAACGTGATGTAAATTTCTCCAGTCGGCTTTCTTTGCAAGCATCGCACATGGTCGCTGGCAAACCCCTCGCTTTTCAAAGCCTCAAAAATCTCCTTCGCATTGACATAGCTCTCCGTCTTAAAAAGGCTGTCAAAGGCCTATCAGGAGTCACATTGTACTGATGGAAATGCTTACTCTCAAAGTCAGACAAGACTTTGCCATCCTGTGCAACATTACTCGTGGAAAACGTGTCATTCACTCCAAAATCTGCTGTATGAAGCAAGTCAAAATATTCCCGTTCCAGAACGTTCACCTCCTGGGCAAATTTTCCCTCTTCAGAAAAGCCGCCATCTGAAACATCCTCGTATAAAGACGCAGTGTGATTTGAATGCACCTCCTCATCCTCAGGGTAATTCATGCTATGATACATAGCTCTCATTCGTTCATCGTCATCAGGGATCAAACTGTCAGACATCATAAACAAGCAGAAGGCAAAACAAACAAAACTTCCGCTAAAAAAGCATCGGATGCCAAGGCCCCAAGGCCAGGACCCCGCCAAGAAATCAGAAGACAGAAAATAAGGTTGAAAACGATCTACCCTATTTACCTGCGCTTAGCCTGGTTCGTATTATCGCTTTGCTTTGCGTTTGCTCGCTCTGGTGGC
>CM042748.1:38685429-38702232 GCA_022496165.2 Catalaphyllia jardinei | reverse complement strand
TATATTTATATCAAACTACTATATTTATATCAAACTACTATATTTATATCAAACTACTATATTAATTAAATAGACAATGAAAAAAACAGGAAAGAAGAAAAGGAGCAAAGCTCAAGCAAAAAGAACCAAAAACAGCAAAAAGGTCCCGAAAATGACCCAGAAATGCGCCAAAAAGCGAAAAAAGGCAAAAAATGAGTGCAGCAAAAAAGCGGAGGCCTCCAAATTTGGATGCACAAAGCACAAAATGCAAAAAGGACTCAAGGAAGAGAAAAAACGACAGAAAGGATGCGAAAACGCAACCAAAGACTGTCGGGAAGCAGTCGGATGGGTGACACCCACACGAGTGCGAAGACCCGGGTGAACAACACCACAAGTTCGAAAGACCGGCTTACCCCAGGTTATGACGAGAGTCAAGCATGAGTCCCTGGGAGGGTCACCGGAAAACGACAAAAAAGCAAAAATCCAACACACAATATACGATACCAAGATGAAATCCTTGAGAATGTACCACAATGATGGTCCAACCAGAGCACTAGGTCAATGGAAGCAACACCTACCAAGAGCCAAAAGCCCGCGTCAGGTAAGTTTTTTTTTTTGTGTGGAAGATAGGCTTTAGCGAAGTGCAATGCTAAAGCATACCAACCGAGGAGAGGGATGACCACGCCGCCAAAAGTCGCCCGGGAATCGAACCCAGCCTCTCCTCGGGCAAGATTACAAACTAAGAACAAACATAGACAAAACAAAAGGACAAACAATTGGAAAGATAGGAGAAACATCCTGCCCAGGGATGAAACTCAACATAGAACAGCACAATGGAAAGAAACCAGAGGACAAAACAAGACAACATGGCTTTTTTTTTGTGGTTTTCTAAAAATCCAAACATGGACGACTAAACATGCAACGGAAACTTGGCAGGTGGAACATTGGGATCGAGACAGACAACAGAAGTGGACACAGGACAGCCAGGCAAAAACACAGTTTTAACAGGAAAAGGACCACAATCATCACTATAAAAACACTCAACGGTACATTTCAAAAGTCGCTGAATCCTCCACAACAACACGACGAGTCAGTTTATGGAAGTCAAAAAGCAAAAAACTGCCAGGTGACACAAGATCAGGATGACAGACAACAAAAGGACCACGAGACTTAACAGATGCAGGAACAGACGACTCAACACTAGCAGCCGCACTGGACGGACTGGCAGTACGGACGACATCAGCAGCAGGGCCACAACGAGCAGCACCTCGAGCCAAAATCGAACTAGCCACATCCTGGGATACTAAAGGCTGATTGAAATCAGCAACAGCGGCAGCGTTCCGAAGAAGCAAGCTAACAGCTTCCGAAAGACTAGGCCCACTAGGACAAACAGGAACATCCGGAACATCCACGACAGAAGCATCAGCAACAGGCTGAACAGGAACATCAGCAGACACACCAGGACAGTCACGAGCAAAATGATTACTTGAGCGGCACTTCAAACAAACATCACGGAAAGGACAAGAAACAGCACGATGATCAGAACTGCGACAAATATTACAAACTTGGACTTGACCACGGTACCAAACACGACAAGGATAACGCAGAACAAACAACTTCGTTGGGATCTCCTCCTGGAGGGACATCTTAATAACACGGGATCCAGTACGGACAGTGGAACCAGCAAAACAGGGAAACTGAAAATCAATGACAGTGCCAAAAGCAGAAAGAGCTTTAGCAACTGCCTCATCTGGAACCTCGATTGGACAATGATGAAGGTGGATAAAACGAACAGCATGATCAGCTTCCATGAGCAGGATTTCCACACCATCAATAACGATTCCATCACGGAACACAGCTTGGCGAGACTCCAGGGACTCAAAAGTGACTCGCACAAAAAACCCAGGCACAAACTGGACACAGAAAATAGTATGCGGACTCAAAAAACTCAACAACTTGGCCAAGAAATCATCCTTGGAACCAGATCTCAAAACCTCCGGAACTTGAAAAACCAAAGTTTTCGGACGAGCAAATCTCTTAGGAGGCATAACCGGCTGGGTGACTGGCTAGATGACCCAACAAAACGAACAAGAAGACCCGAAGGACCAAAATGGCTTCCGATGAAAAAAACAACGAAAACACAACAACTTACACTACGGAGAACAATGGCTTTCAACCCGCAAACCGGCAGGGCCTCCGGCCATACTCCGCGTCAGGTAAGTATGAAAATTCCTGGCGCGGCCACCGTTCTAACCCTAACCTCCTTACCTCTATATCCTTGTGGTAGTGCTTTGCGAGCCGCCTGGACCTCCAGCCTGACTTCTAGGCGCTTCTCCTGTAGCTTGGCTTGCTGGCTCTGTGCCTGCCGAGAGAGTAGAAGGCCACAAGTTGTCACAAGCAAGCTTTCTTGATTTCTTTCTTTCTTCCTTTCTTTTAATAAAGGTTTCTTCCCCGAGGGGAAGTGGGCCACACTCAGAGGTAGTGCTATACCGAGGCAACCCGTGGCTGGGACGAGGCAAGCCTCTTTTCCACAGCCCAGTTCCAAAAAGCAGTTTAATATATGAGCTGCTCAATGAGCAGCGTATCAGATATTAAGCTGATAAGAACAGATTTTTTTTTATGTAAAAGGAACTTTATTCAAATCAGCTAAAATTACATCTTGGACATCAATAACTAAAATTATACAGGTAAATAACAATCAAATACAAATTAAATACAGGTAAGTTAAAGTTAGAAATATCTAAGAAGCAAGCAAAAATTACCAAAAAGAGATCCGGAGTCCGATCCCCGAAAAAAAGCACTAGCCCCAAACCCAGGGCCCCCGAGGACAAAACCAAACGGGATCCCTGAGGGGGGCCTGTGATCCAACTAGAATCAAGGTCTGCGCATGGAAACTCTCATAATTAAGAAAACAAAAAGCGAAGTGCAGCATTCTCAACAACACAAAAGCCAGGGAGTTCCCAGAGAGAACAGAAACGAGAAACAGGTAAGCAAAAGAAGTCAAGTCTGATTCGAGAAGAAACACTGTGGAGAACATATCTAATAATCGCCCTATGACACTCATTGCCATTATGAAAGGTTGCCTTATTCCTAAACACCCAGACAGCATACATAATGGACTTAATGAGGAAGATAGCAATAGCATTCTTCTTCCTATGATTTGAAGACCACCTAAAGAAAAAGACCATGGGGACAAAAGGCCGAAAAGGGCACTGCAGCAAAAAGGTAAGGATGGGCGAAAAATATGACCAAACCCTTTTAACTCTAGCGCAATTTAGAAAACAGTGATCAATTGTCTCTTTCCTATTGCAGGATGCGCAACGATCAGAATCAATATAACCCCAGTTTTTAAGGGAATCACGAACCTTAACGCCCCTAAGGGTAATCAGCCAAAGAAGATCACTCTTAAAATTCTCTGTAAGGGGGTCGCGAACTCTGGCCCAGTGATCCTTCATGACAAGGCCCGGCCCAAGAATCGCTGTCCAAGCACGAGGCAAAAAAGGGGGGGAAGAAGATGCCTTTAGCAAATGACAATAGATATGCTTAGTAGAAAAAGGCAAATTCCCAGAAAACAAATCGCCGCATGAGGGGAGAAGGTCCAAACACTTACTGTAAAAGGGAGACAAACAAGCAGCACTTGGCGATAGATTATCCCTAAGAAAATGCCACTCAGGGCGCAAGGAAGCAAGAGAAGACCCCAAAAAATACTTAAACAGGAAAAAACTAGGATCCTCTGACAGATCGACTGAAGCAAAAATCAAGGAAAGCCGAAGGGCAGCACACTTTAACTCCAGATTAGCAACACCTAATCCGCCAGAGAGATCAGGGAGGTAGCAGGTATTGCGACTAACAGTCTCAATCCTGGAACCCCATAAAAAAGGCCATATTAAATTATTAACACGGGAAACAACCCAACTGGGGATAACCAAAACCTTACCGAGATAGAAGAACTTACTTAAACCTAGAACATTAACTATAAGACTCTTGCCCACAAAGGACTAAGAGCGTGATTTCCAAAGATTAAGAGACTTCTCTAACCTATTAATTTTCGGCTGCCAGTTATCTTCTACCACAGGCACAGTGCCAAAGAAAACTCCCAAGATCTTCATTTTCCGAACCCAAGTCAAGCCAAGTGGCTCATCAGGGCGCTCACGCCAAGCCCCAAGCCACATGGCTTCTGTCTTAGAGCGATTTAATTTGGCACCAGAACCCTTCTCGTAAATACATATAATATCAAAAAGACATACTAAAGAATTAAAATTCTTAAGGAATGAGGTAGTATCATCAGCGTATCGCCGAACTCTGAATTGTCTACCACTAGCCCCAGGTAAGAGAAAGCCTCTGATATCCTTAGACCTCCTTATTTGGCACGCAAGCACCTCAACGCAAAGAACATAGAGAAGAGGAGACAAAGAGTCTCCCTGTCTGACACCACGATGTAAAATGATGGGATCGGTAAGCCATCCATTAAGGATGATGCGCATGTTTGCCCCAAAATAAAAGGTCTCGATCCAATGACAAAAATCAGGGCCAAACCCGAAGCGCTTCAAAAGATCCATCAAAAAGGATCTATTAACGCGATCGAAGGCTTTCTCTTGGTCTAAGCTTACAAGTATACCAGTTTCATTAGTTTGCTGTATATAATCTAAAGTATCTCTCAACATAACTAGATTGCTAGAAATGGAGCGACCGGGTATCGAACAGGTCTGATCTTAATCCACTATCGAATCTAAAACCTTGGATAAGCGGCATGTAATAGATTTGGAACAAATCTTATAATCGACATTCAATAATGAAATAGGACGCCAGTTTTTAAGATCCTTAATATTCCCCCGCTTTTTAAAGATCAAGCGAGTAATACTAGATTTCATTGAATCAGTCAATTCGCCATCCGCAAAACAAACATTGATAACCTCTAAGAGTAAGGGCCCAAGCAGATTCCAAAACTTAGAAAAGAATTCGACAGTAAATCCATCAGAACCAGGAGCCTTAGCGGTACTGAGAGTTCTCAGGGAAGCAGAAAGCTCCACAAGAGAAATCTCTCCCTCGCAAAGCGCACCATCTGGCTGAGAGAGAGAGCGAGTAACACCCTCTAAAAGCAGGCCTTGACTAAATGGGTCAATCTGTTCCGCAGAGAACAGATCCGAATAGAAATCTACATGGGCCCTCTCCACATCAGCGCGAGAGGAAACAATAACACCATCACTATTAAGAATCGAAGTAACACAGTTCCGTTCAGCCCGTTCCTTTTCTAACTTGAAGAAAAAGCGAGTAGGGCGTTCCCCCTGCTCGAGCCATTGGGCCCTACTGCGTACTTTAACACCTTCGGATATACGATCTGATAAAGCAGCCAGCTGTGATTCAACAAAAATAATTTCAGGGGACATCGAGGAGTCACCCTGAACTAACTGACGTTTCAAATCAATTAGCCTATTAGTTAAGGAAACCCGATCGCGATGAAGACATTTACAACACTCCCTAGCAAAATGAATAATATCATTCTTAAGCGAAGATTTAAAGAAATCCCACCATTGCTTAACAGAATCAAACGAAGACTTACACGACGAAAGATCAGAAATACGATCAGAAATAAAGGAACAAAAATCTTCATTATCAAGAAGGGAATTATTAAATTTCCAAATACCGGGACCACGAGGAATCAAATCCTTAAAATCAAAATGGAGATGGACAAAATCATGATCTGATAAGCAACATGGGAGGATTTCACATTTACTAGCAAATTTAACAAGATTAGGAGAAATGAAAAACTTATCAAGACGACTACCGATAGTGTGATTAGCATTAAACCAAGTAAACTGAAGGGATCTACGATGAAGCTTGCGCCAAATATCCACGAACCTAAAGGCAGATTTAAACTCTGAGAGGTAAGTAGCAAGGGAGACATTGCCACCAAGCTTATCTAGATCACCATCATAACAATTAAAGTCGCCACCGACAATAACACTATCAGAAGGAATAAAGAAATCATGTAAATTATCAAAAAAAAGATTTGCGCTCCGTTGGATTAACAGGAGCGTACATATTAATTAAATTAACACGTAATTCAGAAAGTTCAATTAATAAACTGAGAACGCGTCCACACGAATCTTTGCGCCAACTAAGCACTCTCCCATTGAAATGATCATTAATCAGAATTGCGACACCACCCTGCCTCCCGATGGCCGGAGACCAAAAACTTGGACCAGGCCAACGTGAAGACAGGGCACTAATGGAGCCTGCACCCGATAGCAAGGTCTCCTGAACAAAACATAAATCAAAGCTAAACCTAGAACTAAAGATCAAACTCTCTTTGCGTATACTAAAACCACGCAAATTAATGGAAGAGAGCCTGAATCAAAAATCATGTGGGCACATTCTCAGAAAGGGTATTCTTACTGGAACCAGCAGACACAGTAGAAGACTTCCTCTGCGATGACACCAGCAAGGGGGCGGTTGGCCTCCTAGAAGGAACGGCCTGAGCAGAAGACAACCTGCCAGGGTTACGACGACCAATGATCTTCCTCTGGGGCTGAGATTTCTTAACAGCGGCAGCTAAAGGCAAGGCTTCCTGCACAGTAAGACTGTCCAGGTCTGGAGGCGAGGCTACACGACTGTCCAAACCATCATCATCGTCTGCATCAACAAAGTCTTCATCCTCAGGTACGTCTTCGAAGGTATCGGCTTCACTGGAAACCTCCTCCTCCATATTGTCCTCGGACCCAGACAGGGTAAGATCAGAGAGAAGAGACATGTCTTGAGTAGATGGCATGACAGTAGCAGGGCGAACTGGCAAGACCGACTGAGGTGGTGGAGAGTTCAGGAGGCCTTGCGAGTCAACAAGATGATGTTCGGGATCGGTAGGTGGCGGGGTGGCATCGTCATCAGCAGCGCCTTCAGTAACGTCAGCATGGGAAGCATCTGCTTCAGAGCTCTGAGAGGGGCCAACAGCAGGCTCATCAGGAGCGGCATCGCGATGAGAGGCAGGGCGACGGTACCAAGACAGAGGGCAGTCAATCGCCAAATGCTCTTCAGACTTACAAATACAACATCTCATCTTCTGTGGGCAGGACTTAGACAGATGACCAATTTCATCGCAATTGAAACAAACTTCATTCGCACAATCGCGGGCTATGTGATCGGCGGCTCCACATCTGCGACAAGTCTTCTGCTGCCCATTGTGGTAAACCCGGAGTTGAAATTTGCCAAAACGAAGATAACACGGAATGGTGGATTTGAGCTCAACCCGAAAATGCCGGAGGCCATTGTTGATGTCTGAGTGGCCTTGTAGCTTGCCCATACGGCGTGTGTACACAGTAGGGTTTCAGACGCTATTCGATAGCTGAATCGGGCATCTCATAAGGGGCATCGTATATCGTGACGAAGGTAAGTTCTCCAGCTGCTGGGTGGGCGGGATGGCCACGCCGATAGCCATAGCTGCGTACAAAAAAGGCTGAATTATCAAGGAACTGACGGCAGTACTCTGCCGTCGTAAAGGTGATCAGAACCTCCCCGGTTGGCTTACGTTGAAGACATCGGACAGCATTGGAAGACTATCAAGAATATGTTTGGACGTAATCTGTGAACCAGCTCTAAAGAAGGCGGTACAAGGACGATCAGGCGTCACATTGTGGGGGTGAAAATGTTCTCGTTCAAAATCGGTTAAGGTACGGTATTGGCGCGAAGAGCGGGGGCGACCTCCATCGTCATTATCGTCACCATTAGGCTCAGAACGAGTATCTGCATCAGGGTCCTCCGAGGGCCCAGTTCTGACACGGTCAGCATATGAATCACGAGAAACCCCTTGATCCAACGACTGCTCCCCATCAGTATGGGAGTCAGACATAGCAGTAGGAACGTCAGACAACGCACCAGAAGGAGAAAAACGGGGGGGCCGTTGGCGTTCCCCCCCGGCGGGTACTTAGCACGTGGCCAAATAAATAAACAATCACAATAACGTCGGCCTTATGACTTAGCCAAAAGGCCGAGAAGCGATACCGAACTTTCCCTCCCCTAGGAGGCTGGTCCAGGGTTTCCCTCTCGGAGATATGGTGGTCAATATTCTGACACCCGGTGGCCTGGAACCCACTGCAAGCCGACGCTATTCAGCAACCTGCCGACACAGAAGTACTAGTTCTACAGAGAGAGTTCTACAGAGAGATCAAAGAAATTCAGCAGCAAAGTTGATAACGTCTCTCCGGGGGGTGAGTGAAATTCAACACCTGGTTACCTTTTACCCCCAAAACGAGGCAGCTTTTGGGGGCAAGCAACGGTACTAAATTGCATTACTGAGAAAGCCTTACAGACACAGGCAGAAGCATCGTTCGCTCTCAACGTGCATGCAACTTGCAGAGATACCAACAAATGCCTGGTAAAGATTCCTGGTTCGTATTATCGCTTTGCTTTGCGTTTGCTCGCTCTGGTGGCCCATTTAAAGTACTAAATTTGCAGCCTTTTCAAATGTCTACGACCATACCACAGGGAAAGCACCGGTTCTCGTCCGATCACCGAAGTTAAGCGCTGTCGGGCGGGGTTAGTACTTGGATGGGTGACCGCCTGGGAATACCCCGTGTTGTAGACTTTTTCTTTTCTCCCCCATTTGATTTTCCACACACGCATTTTTGCCTTCTTTTACCATCAATCTGGGATATGGCAGACGTTGAAAAGCACAAACAATCATTTACAGCAATTGCAAGGCTCAAAAGATGGGCACAAAACATGAAAATGCCACTAAAATTGTCGCAGGATAAATGTTTTGATCTAAACCCACGCGCGAGCGAGCTAACGTTCACGTGGGAAACGGTTATTTCTGACATCAAATTGCCTTGTGTGACATCACATAATTCGAAGCAAAATCGAATCTGCTTTGCACAACACGTTACAAGCAGCTAAAAGTGCGGAAAACAACGCCACTACTCAAACAACTGCGCCTGATCAACAACGACAAAACAAACAACACACGCGAGCCGTTGCGTTTCAATGGTGAACCACGAATTCGAGCCCTGAACTGAAAGCAATTCTATTCACGACTTGACTTGGACAACGTCGGCGCGTCGGCAAATTCCCTATTCTAGTCAACGTACAACAGATACAACAATCTCAAGGTAGAAATCAACTCACGGTTTGGCCAGAACTTGTCCCGTTCGACTTGCCTTATCGGGCTTTGCTCCTTCCATATCGCAAGTCATCGATCGTTACTTCGAGGATCAGCAAATCATTAACCGTCTGCCGAAACAAACAGAAATCGCAAAAGTCACGTTTGACTTGACTTCACTACACTACAATACAACATAACACCACGAGCTCCAAACCCAAAGCCAAGCACACTCACGATTTGCAGCTGGAAATCTTGCGCTTGTGCGACTGGTGGCTTGCTTGCTTGTCGTCGTCCAGCAAAAGAACAAAGGCAAATAGAAGCGTAGACGCTGCTTCAATCTGGCAATAAGGCTTGCCGCGCTCGGAGGCTTGGAACCAAACAAGAAATTTACACACATTAATAAAATAAACAAAAACCCTGGGAACACACAGCAAATCATCAGACGAAAAGCCAAAGAGAACATGACGAACAGTGAGGGTAGGGGCCAAAGGAGAAGCCAAGAAAAGGTGTGACTGAATCCAATCCAGGCCACTACGAGCCAAAGGACAAGAAAAGAAAAGATGCTCCGGACACTCGAGATGATATCCACAAAAACAAGACGGGAGGTACTGATATCCAAAGGAAATAAGACGATCTGCGGTGTAAAGAACACCATGAGCGATTTTCCATCCAAGATCCCTGACCTGACGATCCAGGGGCATGAACTGGAGGGACCTCCAGGTAGCAGTCCACTCCAAAGCACCAAAAGAAGACGCAAACTTTAAAACGCAGTGAGGCTGCACCTCATGAAGGGACAGAAGAAGCTGGTAAGAAGCTTTACACGAAATCGAAGCCACAGGTAAAGGGCCAGAAGGAGCATCAGCACCGACCATCAACTCAGAGGAAACGGAAGATCCTCGCAGAGCGCACCAGGCAGTAAACAGAGCAAAATAAAAAGGAGGGAGCCGCTCAATTGCAAAATCAAGCGTTGAAGCAAAAACCTCAAGAGGGGCTGCACCGAAGCGATCAAGCAACCAGTACTTCAAGAGGTAAGTCCACCCATTCGGGCTCACCAGGAGACGCTCAACCCACTGTGTAAGGAGGGAATAAAGCTTAAACTGAATCGAAACAACTGAAAAACATCCAAGGTCAGGTGGCTGGACCACAACATTACGAGCCACAAGATCACGCTTTCCAGACCAAAAGAAGTTAAAAATACTTCGATTAAGCTCCCTGCAGACCCAGGGGGGCATAAAAACAAGAGAGGCGACATACCAAATTCTGGAAAGCGCCAACGCATCGATAATAAGGGCCTTACCAGAAAGCGACAAGGAGCGAGAACGCCAAGAATTAAGACAACGTTCAACCGCATCAATCCTGGGGCGCCAGTTTGCCTCATCAAGATTACCACAGCCAACAAAGACTCCCAGAGTCTTAATCTTAACAGAATTCCAAGAGATCGCCACAGGCGAATCGAGGCGATTCCTCCAGGCACCAAGCCAGAGGCCTTGACACTTACTCAAATTTAATTTAGCACCAGTGCCAATTTCAAATTTGGAATAAACCTCGAAAACAGCTACAGTGGAGGAGTCAGAAGAGGAAATAATGGAAGTGTCATCCGCGTAAAGGGACAAAACAGGCAACGGAGAGGGAACACCCGGAAGGCGAAGCCCCACAATGTCAGGATGAGCACGGATATTCACAGCCAAAACCTCCATAGAGAGAACGTAAAGCAAAGGAGAAAGTGGGCAACCCTGCCGCACCCCCTGCGAAGGAAAAAAGCAATCAGAAGTATAACCATTAACAAGGAAGGCACTACGTATATCAGTATAAAGTAACTTAACCCAGTTAACAAAGGAAGGACCGAAGCCCATACGATGAAGAACTGCCAATAAGAAACCCCAGTCTACGCGATCAAAGGCTTTCTCCTGATCTAAAGAGAGAAGAGCCAACAGGGTATCAGTCTCAGAGGCAAAGGTTGCAACATCTCGAAGAAGAGCAACATTCTCCCCAATAAAACAGCCAGGAACTCCACACGTCTGATCAGGAGCGACAACCAAATGGATAACTTTTAACAATCTACCAGCTAAAACCCTGGCACACAATTTGTAATCTACGTTTAAGAGGCTGATAGGCCTCCAATTTTTATGCTCAAGGCGATCCCCCTTTTTAAAAATAAGGGATATTAAAGCTCCACGCTGAGAAAAGGGAAGAAAACCGGAATCAAGAGAAGCATTGAACACTTCGACAAGATCCGGACCTAACACTTCCCAAACAGCAAGATAAAACTCAGCTGGCAAGCCATCCGAACCAGGCGATTTTGACTTTGCCATGCCAGAGAGAGCTGACAAAGCCTCTTCAACGGTAATACAACCTTCACAGGAATCAGCTTGGGCAGGGAAGAGAGATGAGGACAACTGGTCCAAAAGGGCAGCCTGAACCCCCAAATCAGTATCACAAGCAGTAAACAAATCAGAGTAAAAAGAAACCCAAGATTCGCAAATTTGGACAATGCCGGAGGCGATAGAGCCATCAGGGTTCTTCATAGCAGGAATCCAATTTTCAGACCCGTGTTTCTTCTCCAGACGAAAAAAATAACGAGAAGAGGTCTCACCCTCTTCGGCCCAGCGCACGCGAGAGCGAACCTGAGCGCCTTTAGCAGCGGAGAGATCAATGTCAGCAATGCGCGACTGAACAGACTCATAGATATCCATGAGGGAAACCTGACCAACATCAATTTTGGACTTCAAATGGGCAGCCAAATTGACCAGCAATGATCGACACATTTTGGACTCAGAGGTCTTACGTGAACAGAAGTCAATCACAAGACCTTTAATTTTAGCCTTGCCACGATCCCACCAATCCTGCAGAGAGCCAAAGGAATTCTTGCAAAGACGCCAAGACAACCAAAAATCCTTGACCGCAGACACAAAAGCGTCGTCCGACAAGATGGAAGTGTTGAACTTCCATCTCCCAGGACCCCGGGGAAGAGGCTCAGGTATTGGACACTTTAAAAGAACAGCCGAATGATCCGAAAAAGGACAGGGCAAAAGCTCACAAGACTGAACACAGTGAAGCCACGAATAAGGGCACCCAATCAAATCAATGAGAGATGCCAGAGACCCATCACTCCTGGTCCAAGAAAAACCAGGCAGGCCAGGGTGCAGAGCACGCCAAACATCAGAAACACAGCACTCATTAAAGAGCGCCAACAAGGTAGAACAACTCTCCCTTGCGGAATCAAAAACATTCGAACCACGCCGATCCAAAGAGCGATCAAAAACGGCGTTAAAGTCACCACACAACAAAGTGGGCACAGAGGGGTCAATAGCAGACTCACAATAAGCAAAAAAATCATCTCTATCAGGATTGCGATTAGGCGCGTACAAACAGACAATACGGAAAATAATTTCATGAAAATTGAAGTCAGCCGACACAAAACGGCCATCAGCATCAATTTGGAAATGAACCAAAGAATAACAAGGTCTGTAAAGAATGACTGAGCCACAAGAATGAGCTGAACCAGGGGAGGCCAAACTTAGAAAACCAAAGGAAGAAAACCATCTATTACACTCATCAGCAGACAAAAGATGGGTTTCTTGCAGGCACACAAAGTCAAGCGAAAGATGACTGAGCCAATGAAGAAGCCCAGCACGCTTGTTTGCATCCCGCAACCCATTAAGGTTAAGTGAAAGAAAGGACATGAAAATGGGAAGGAAAAAGGACTCACTTTTTGCCCGGACGGCTAGACAACACCACAGGCAATTTAGCATGTCTTCCAGTTTTAGCAACCTTAGCAGGTTTAGCAATCAGCTTTTGGGGAATAAAGCGAGGGATTCTGGACAAAAAACCCCTCGGCTCATCCTCGCCAAGAGACCAAAAATCAGTTTAATATATGAGCTGCTCAATGAGCAGCGTATCAGATATTAAGCTGATAAGAACAGATTTTTTTTTTTCCATATAAAGGCCTGGTTTCCCCAGGCGGTTTATTTAGCTGTTATTCACAATCCTAGTGGTACGTAGATAAGTAGTAACGTATCTTACAATGTTCAATTTAATTTGCCTGCACGCAGCCACGAACAGCGCACGGGCCCGAAAGCCCGGAGTAAGCGTCCGCTGTGCAGGGGGAAACTAAAGGGACAACTCTGACTTAAGAATACAAGTTGCGTCATCCGCATATTGAGCTATCTTAGATTGAAGACCGCCTGCTCCAGGGAGCAGGAAGCCTTCGATTTGCTTACATTTGCGCACCTGTGTTGACAAGACCTCCGAGATTAGAACATACAGCAAGGGCGACAATGGACAGCCCTGCCTAACACCCCTCCTGAGGTATACAGGAGGAGAAAGTGCTCCATTAACAAGAATACGAGAATACGCTCTAGAGTAAAAGATTTCAACCCAGCGACAAAAGAAGGGGCCAAAGCCAAACCTGCGCAGGACACGTAGCATAAACTCATGATCAACTCAATCAAAGGCTTTCTCTTGGTCTAGGGAAACTAGAATTGCCGGCTCATTGGTCTTGTCAATCATATCTAAGACGTCACGTACTAAATTCAAATTGGAGAAAATTGAGCGGCCTACAATACTGCATGTTTGATCCTGATGGACAATAGAGCCCATAACTTTTTTCAAACGTTCTGTAATGATCTTAGAGGCAAGCTTATAGTCCGTGTTCAGCAACGAAATAGGGCGCCAATTTTTAGGGAGGCGCCTATCATCCTTCTTGTAAATTAAACGGAGGAGACCTCATACTGACTATCCGCAAGTAAAGAAGCATGGAAAGACTCATTCAATACTGAAAGAAGCGAATCACCAAGATCATTCCAGAAACCTAAGTAAAACTCGGTTGAAAGGCCATCAGATCCAGGTGTCTTACCAGTCTGAAGGCCCTTCAAGGCAGCAGATAGTTCATCTAGTGTAAAGGCACTTTCACACGCCTCACGTTCAGTATCGGTTAAACAAAGCTCTAGCTCATCTATAATTTTAGTCTGAACCTGCATGTCTAGGTGATCCTTTGTATACAAAGATTGATAAAAATCCACTAGAATATGCTCCAAATCTTTTTGAGAGCTCTTTTCAGCATTGTTTTTATCAAAAAGACTGAGGAAGGTATTGCTTTCCGCCCGCTTTCGCTCAAGGTGGAAGAAATACCGGGTCGGCTTTTCGCCCTCCTCGAACCATTGGGCCCGAGAACGTATCTTTGAACCTTCTGCTTCTTTGGCAATCAAGCTCGATAATTGAGACTCAAGAGAGTTAACAGTAGATGCATCACCAGAACTACTCAGATATAAGGCATTTTTAGCACGAATAAGGCTCTTAGTAAGAAAAATCCTTTCCTGATTGACAGATCTCTTTTTGCGCACGCTAAACATTATACAGACATTTCGTATTTCCCTTTTAAGGCTGTCCCACCATTCACGGAGGGAACTGAACCTAGGAATCTTAGACTTGAAATCGGCGATGGTACGCGATAAAAGCTCTTTAAACTCAGGGTCAGATAATAAAGCATTGTTAAACCGCCAGACGCAGGCTTTATGATTTGAGAGACCGTCAACCGAAATTTCCAATGTAACAAAGTCATGGTCTGAAAAAACGCACGGCAAAATGTCACAAGACTGGACGTTCGGAACAAGAAGCTTAGCAATAAAAAACCGATCAATTCTAGAGGCCTGGGAATGGTCGCTATTCGACCATGTGTAAGACACTGCCCGCGGATTTCGCTTGCGCCAAATATCAACAAGTATAAAATCAGCCATAAGAGAGTCCAGAGACTTCTTATCCATTGGTAGGACAGCCAAACAGTTAAACTTGTCAGACAGACTGTTAATACAGTTGAAATCGCCGCTTATGATCAAAGATCCCTGCGAGATGAAATAGTCATGCAGAGAACTGAAAAACGACTTGCGATCGGAGGGAGTATTTGGTGAATATATATTAACTAAATTAAGCTTAAAGCTATTAAAATCAACAAGTAGGCTCAAGACCCTGCCATCTGAGTCAGACAGGAAACGAATAACTTTTCCCGGAAAAGTAGAAGAGAAAAGAACAGCGACACCGGCGGATTTACCAACGCCGAAAGACCAAAAACATGTTCCGCCCCACCAACGCTCAAACAGAGCAGCACGCTTTCTGCAAGAGACATGAGTCTCCTGCAAAAAAACAGACATCACAGTGGGAACGATTCAGTTCATGAACAATTTGCAAAATCTTCCTTGAGGACCCAAGTCCTCTGACATTGATTGACAAGATCTTAAGCCCGCTCATTCAGAAAAAAGAACTCAGCGATTATGATAGGTCTTCTTATACCGTACCGTGGCCCAGCCATCATCGTCAGTGCTAAATTCCTCAATATCGTCCCTGCCAGAGTAATTAGAACGGTCGCGGTTTCTGTTTCGGTGACTTCCACGCTCTCACTCACGACGCGAATGAGTCCTATCCTCCCGATCATGATTATGGTCCCGGTGGTGATGGTTGCGATCCCGATCGCGTTCCCGCTCACGGTCACGATCCCGCTCGCGCTCCCGTTTCCGGTCACGCTCACGTTCCCGGTCACGCTCGCGGTCACGCTCACGCTCCCGCTCGCGTTCACGCTCACGTTCACGCTCACGGTTACGATCACGTTCCCGATTGCGATCTCTCTCTTTATATTGAGTACGCGAATCTGACTGCTTACCATCTTCCTTTTTCTCACTTTGTGGTTTCCTTTCAGATGAAGCCTTGGTCTTGGCCGCAGAGGCATATGACGTAATACCAGGCGTCGACGGCGTAACATTGGCACTATAAACAAAAAACAGGCACTGGCGTGTACTGTGATCTGTAGCAGCACAAATTTGGCAATGCTCAGGCTGGGTGCATTCCTCAACCCGGTGCCCAGCCTCCCAGCAATTGAAGCAACGGGTCTCACGGCATCCATTGGCCTCGTGGCCTTCACCTCCACACCTCCGGCATGTACGAGGCTGGCCGGGATAGTTAACAAAGACAAGCTCTCCGGCAATGGAGAGCGAACTCGGAATTGGCTGAATCAGTCGCATCCTCGCCGTCCGGATACCATTGCAGATACCGTCAGCCAGCAAATCTCTGCGAAAGGACAGAACAGAACCGTACTTGGACAGTCGACCAATGATGAAGGTGTCAGGCACTTCGTCTGGACACTCGTAGACTTTGACCAGCACAGTTCTATTTTCCGTATCACCAATAAACACTTGGCATTGAGCAACTGTGACACAAGGAACCGAGAGGGCCTGTTCCTTGGCCTTAGCCGAGCGGAAAGTCACAACCCACAAGCGATTAGATCCCTTGTGTTGGATTGAGACAATCTCACCGAAATCAATGTCAGCTTCGTCAAAGCCATAAATGATATCCTGGCTGGTTACAGCTGTATCCACTGTAAAGTAGACCGAGAAGCTCTTGCTTATGGTAGTCTTAACTCCATGACAAGTCAAGTCATACTTGGGCGTCACCTCAAAGCTCACGCCACCCTGCCTCAGACGTTTCAAGGCTAGTGGTAGGTCTATTGGGTCGCTGCTATCGTCCGCTTCATCTCCCCAACATCTGGGTGGGTTGTCATCAGGTGGAACCTCAGGCGGATCAGTAGGTTTCTCCGAAGGGACATCTCCAGGGCCGTCGTCCTTTCCATCGGTGGATGTGAACATCTCAGGAGATTCTTTGATTTCAACTGTGTTAGAGCCTTCCGTCTCTGAAAGAGACAAAAAGTAAGGATCGCAAGCCTAATGGTAACTTAGCCAAAAGGC
>CM042748.1:38649511-38665517 GCA_022496165.2 Catalaphyllia jardinei | reverse complement strand
ATTTTTGATCTAAACGAATAAAACGATGGACTTTACGGCAGTTACAGCCGCCCTTGCGGAAATCGACCCAGCCGTCTGTGCCCCCGTCCCGAAGATTTCCAAAGAATTCTGATCCTTCGGAGGTAGACAGCTCGCCCACGTGAGTCTTCCGTCTAGTCACTATTAATACTCGTGGGTTTAATTCCCACACAGAGCGTGTCATTTTAGATTTAGGGTCTAGGGTTGATTTTTGTATGATTCAAGAGACTCAAATCTCCAGTGAATCTCGAATTAAGGAATTGCGCTCCCGGTCCCGGCCATCGGGAGGCAAGGTGGGGTCGCTGTACTGATTAATGAACATTTTGAGTGCAAAGTGTCTTCTTGGAGGAAAGACTCATGTGGGCGGGTGTTAAGCTTAAGTCTTGAAGTAGGTCAGGTTCATTTAAATGTTATCAATATTTATGCACCCGCTAATTTAACAGAGCGGAGACTTTTCTTTGATAATTTGCATGAATTTTTTCTTCCTTCTACTGGGGTGATCATTGGTGGTGATTTCAATTCTTATGAGTGTGAGCTTGATAAGTATGGCGGGAATTTGTCTCTCGCTCCGTACTTGACGACCTTTAGATCTTCCCTTAAGCTTACAGATATTTGGCGTAAGTGCCATCCAAGGTCTCGGGAGATGTCTTGGTTTAATTCCAGTTTGTCTGTGGGTAGTCGTTTGGATAAGTTTTTTGTTTCTGAAGATCTAGTAGCTGTGGTTGCTAAGTGCGAAATCACACCATGCTTTCTCTCAGATCATGATTATGTTACTTTATGGGTGCAGACTGATTCCATGTCCCCTCGGGGGCCTGGTGTCTGGAAGTTCAATAACTCCCTTCTTGATGATGAAGTTTGTTGTTCGTATATCAGGGATCGTGTTAGTGATCTTGTTTCGTGTAAAGCTTCCTTTGACTCTGTTAAAGCATGGTGGCATTTTTTTAAAGCCTCCCTTAAAGGTGATATTATTGACTTTGCTAGGGGGAAGCGGAAACGGCTTAACCATGAACGCATCTCCCTGACAAATAGGATTGTTAAACTTAAATGCCAACTAGTTCAGGGTTTCCCTGAGGTTTCCCATGAAATCATTTTTTTTGAGGCCCGTTTAGCTGCTTTGACAGATCTGGCTTTGAATGGCATTAAGGTTTGTAGTAGAGCGCACTGGCTTGAGCAAGGCGAGAAACCTACCCGGTATTTTTTTAAGCTCGAAAGAGAGAGAGTTGTGAAAAGTACTGTTAAATCAGTTAATAATTCTGACGGTGTAGAAGTTTCCACGCACGAAGAAATCGAAAATGCTCATGTGCGCTTTTATTCTGAATTATTTTCGGCTGAGCCCGTGGATCTGGTGTGCCAGGAGATTCTTTTGAATGCTGTGGATAAACGCCTTTCGGATTCGGAACGGGTCTCGTGTGAAGGCACAGAAATATCACTAGCTGAGCTAACGTCTTCTCTTAAGACTATGAGTACGGATAAGGCCCCGGGGCCTGACAGCTTTACAGCTGAGTTTTATGTTAAGTTTTGGGATCTTCTGGGTCCCCTACTCTCAGATGTTATTAATATGTGCTTTCAGGATGGTACCCTATGCGATAGCATGAAATCTAGTGTGACCAGACTAATTTTTAAGAAGCGGGGGGATGTTAAAGATCTTAAGAATTGGCGTCCCATTTCGCTCTTAAACGTGGATTATAAAATTTGTTCCAAAGCGATCACTTTGCGTTTATCCAGGGTCTTGGATTCCATCATCGACCCGGACCAGACCTGTTCCGTTCCTGGCCGTTCGATTTCCGGTAATGTGATTATGTTGAGAGATGTGTTAGATTATATCAAGCAGACTGATGAAACGGGGATTCTTGTCAGGTTGGACCAAGAGAAGGCCTTTGATCGCATTAACCGTGATTTTCTGATGGATCTGTTAAAGCAGTTTGGGTTTGGCCCTGAGTTCTGTCACTGGATTTCTACCTTTTATGCTGATGCGCATATGCAGATTATCCTGAATGGTTGGCTCACTAAACCTATTTATTTAAGCCGTGGGGTTCGACAGGGAGACTCGCTTTCCCCCCTTTTATATATACTGTGTGTAGAGGTATTGGCCTGCCAGATAAGGCGCTCAAGGGAGGTTAGGGGATTCTTGTTACCAGGGTCAAATGGGAGGCAGTTTAAAGTCAGGCAGTATGCAGACGATACTACCTCCTTTGTTAAAGATTATTGTTCTTTAGTCTTCCTTTTTGATTTGATATCTATCTATGAGAGGGGGTCTGGAGCTAAACTTAATCGTTCGAAAACTGAGGCAATGTGGTTGGGAGCGTGGCGAAACCACATTGATGAGCCTTTGGGCTTAACTTGGGTTCGGAAAATGAAGATTCTTGGTGTGGTTTTCGGCACGGTCCCAGTCGAGCAGGACAACTGGCAGCCTCGTATCAACAAGTTAGAGAAATCTCTTAATCTGTGGCGGTCACGCTCGCTTTCCCTTGTGGGGAAGAGCTTAGTCATTAATGTTCTTGGTATGAGTAAATGTTTCTACTTAGCTAAAGTTTTAGTCCCACCTAGTTGGGTATTATCTTGGGTTAACCGTTTGGTGTGGCCCTTTGTATGGGGCTCGAAAATCGAAACAGTTAGTAGAAATACTTGCTTTCTTCCGCATGGTTCTGGCGGTTTGAATGTATCTAGCCTCGAGCTTAAGTGTACTGCTCTTCGCATTTCTTCCACTGTTGTGGCGATCGGTCAAATGGAAGACCCTAGTTTCTTTCTATGTAGGTATTTCATTGGCTCTAGGCTGGCGACATTTCGGTCTGAGTGGCGATCCCTGAGGGATAACCTCTCTCCAGATGCTGCTGTGCCTTCCAGCTTTTATGAGAATCTCTTAGTTGATCTTAGACAAGCTGATCCCCTAGTTAGAGGTAATACACCTCTTATAACTAAGAATGTTTATGCGCACTTACTTAAGAGCAAATCATCTCCTCCTGTTCTTCCTTTTGTGTGGTCCTCTGTCCTCGGTTCCGATTTTTGCATGAAAGACCATTGGGCTCGGGTGAGAGACCCCCTGTCTGAGAATTATAAGAACGACTTACCTTGGCTTATTTCCCTGAGAGCGATCAAAGTCCGCGATTCCCTCAAACGCTGGGGGTATATAGACTCTGACCGTTGCGCTATTTGCAATAGGAAGGAAACAATTGATCATTGCTTTTTGAATTCCCCTAGAGTTAAGAGACTTTGGCTGCACTTTGTTCCAGTGCTTTCGGCAGTGCTCGTTTTCCCGTTTTTGGCCAATATTGTCACCGTTTTCTTTTTTCAATGGGTTCCCTGGGCCCGGAAGCAAGATATGATTGCCCGTTATATTGTGAAATCGATTCTCTATGCCATTTGGTCTTTCCGCAATAAGGCGACCTTTCATAATCGTAATGAAGATCATAAAGCAATTAAAAAGTATATCCTCCACGACATGAGCAGTAGAATCCGTCTTGATTTCTCTAGGCTTCCCCTCTCCCGGTTTAGGAGGCTTTGGGCCATACCTCCAATATGTTCTGTGAATTCTGATGACCTCTGCCTGTTTTTGAAATAAGTTCCTTTATTTATGATATTTCCGTGCGCGGTTTGCGCCTTATATAGTGCAATCATGGACTCTTCTTGTGTGAATCCTGCCTTGATGGCATCTTAAAGGACGTACCCGTGTTGGTATCTTATTAGTATCATTACTTTAAGGGACCTACCGGTGTCAGTATTTTATTGATGTTCGTCTCAGGGGTCCCTCGTTGGGAATGTGTTTTGTGTTATATCTGGATAGCGAACTCCGGAGTATTGATTTCATAGCGTAACTTTCAGTGATACTTTTCCTGATCTCCTTGATTGTATTCCCTTTTTACTTTTGCCTTTTGGATTGTAACTATATTATTCTCTTGTTGAATAAAGTTTTTATAAAAAAAAAATCTGTTCTTATCAGCTTAATATCTGATACGCTGCTCATTGAGCAGCTCATATATTAAACTGATTTTTGGAACTGGGCTGTGGAAAAGAGGCTTGCCTCGTCCCAGCCACGGGTTGCCTCGGTATAGCACTACCTCCGAGTGTGGCCCACTTCCCCTCGGGGAAGAAACCTTTATTAAAAGAAAGGAAGAAAGAAAGAAAGAAATCAAGAAAGCTTGCTTGTGACATTAACGTGTGGCCTTCTACTCTCTCGGCAGGCACAGATTACTCTCTCGGCAGGCACAGAGCCAGCAAGCCAAGCTACAGGAGAAGCGCCTAGAAGTCAGGCTGGAGGTCCAGGCGGCTCCCAAAGCACTACCACAAGGATATAGAGGTAAGGAGGTTAGGGTTAGAACGGTGGCCGCGCCAGGAATTTTCATACTTACCTGACGCGTTGGAGTATGGCCAGAGGCCCTACCATTTTGGTGTTCTAAAAGCTGTTTCTCCTCAATCTGCTTGGTAAGTTCGCCAGTTTGACCTGGTTTTTTCTGGCTCTTTTGGGCGCCATCTTACCTTCGAGGTTTCTTGTTGGTTTGGTTTGGGTCACCTATCCAGAGAAGTTTAGTTCCTCTGGTCAAGCCAGGTCACCCATCCGGGGCCTGGCCCTCCTGGTGGGGGTAGTCACCCATCCAGTCACCCATCCGCTTTGTCCGGTTTTTCTTTTTGTTTTTGTGTTTGAGCGGACATCTCAAACAAGCATGACTGTTTCACAGCCAAAAACTTTTGTGATTCATGCTCATGGCATGGTGGCTGCCATGTCCACCAATGTTATAGTTCAAATGCTTTCGAACAAACTAGATTTTAAACGGATTTCGTCCATACAGTTTATTCCTAATGGACGTATTCGAGTAACTTGTACTTCGGTGGAATATCGGAATGCCATCGTAGCTAAAAAGGCCTTATGGATTGATGATATCCATCAACTCCAAATAACCGAGTCCGATTCCCCCGTCACCACGGACTATGTACACTACCTGCCACCGGAAGCAGGTGATATTGGCCTTCGTTTGACGCTTGCCCCTTTCGGAAAAGTGCTTACCATCACTAACCAGCATTTTTCTGGGTTCAAACAAATTTCTACCGGTGCGCGTATCATTCGTATGACACTGGAACAGCACATCCCTTTCCAGTGTAATATCCAAGGCTACCCATGTCGAGTTTGGTATGCTGGGCAACCCATCAAATGTACTATTTGTAAAGGTGCACACAAAGCTTCTGATTGTCCGGACAGAAATAAATGTAAGCATTGCCATCAGCCGGGTCATTTTGCAAAGGATTGCAAGAATGCTTGGGGTACTACCCCCCAAGATCCTCAGGCGCAGGCCCAGGGCCCTCCTCCTCCACCTCCTGATCCTAACCCTGGTCCCCCTCCTTCTCCTGATCCCCCTGCCCCTGATCCTTCTGTCTCTGACCTACCTACCCCTGCCCCGCCTGACCCTAGTCTAGTTACTCCTTCTGCCCCTCATTCCCCTGGTATGTCTTCAAGTGACAATGCTGATGACTCTACCCCTCCCCCGTTGATGTCTATTGACGTTCAACCTCCCCCAGAGTCTCAAGCTGATGGGCTTCCTGCATCTCAAGCCTCGTTGTTTTCTGATGCTAAGGACTCTATTGGTGAGTTTTCTGAGGAGGAGGTTTCCCCTGTAATCTCCCCATCCCCCACTATCTCTTCCTTTTCCTCCGATAATTGTAGCCAAAGCATCCTAAAGGATGCTGAAATTGTCTCTAGCGACCCAATGGAGGTCGGGCAAATTAATAGTAATGGTAATGTAATGGGTCCAAAAGAGGCCCAAGTAAAAAGTAATGTTAAAAGTAATGTTAACAGTAATGTAATGGGTCCAAAAGTGACCTCAAGTAAAAGTAATGTCACGGGTCCAAAAGTGACCCAAAGTAATGTAACTGGCCAAAGTAAAAGTAATGTAACGGGTCCAAAGGTGACCCCATGTAAAAGTAATGTAGGGGGTCCAAGGGTGGCCCATAGTAATAGTAATGTTAATGTAGTCAATTTGCCAAATTCCCAAAACACTCAAATGTCTCTTGTTGATTCTCAGGGTAAAATAGTGGATTCGGACTCCAGTTCTTCTGAGTCCACCTTTAAATCTCCTATGCCTCCTAAGCCACGCCGCACTCAATCTCAGAGTCCAGTTAGGAGTTGTTCTCGCTCCCCACTCGTTCCAAAGTCGCCTAGAGCTCATAAGGGTTTTCCCCATGTGATATCTGATAGGCCATCTCGTCGCTCCTAGTCGTTTTTATGTTCTCTACATACCTCATTATGGCTTTGTCCATAATATCCCTTAATGTCAACAGCCTTCGTGAGTCTTCTAAGCGCGATGGTCTCTTGCAGTGGTTGCGTTCTCTTCCTGTCTCTGTTGATGTTGTCTCCCTGCAGGAAACTCATTGTGTATCTGATGTTGAATGTCATTCTTGGTTCTCCTCCTCTGGGCTTAGTTTTGTTCTTTCTCCTGGTTCTAGTCGTTCTGGTGGGTGTATTATCCTTTATCGTCCTGTTTTACAATTGGTCAATTCTTGGTGTCAGTTTCCTGGTTGTTTGTTGCTGTGTGAGTTCTTGCTTCATGATGTTACTTTTCGTGTGCTTTGTTTGTATGCTCCTAATCGCAACCCTGCTCGAGACAGTTTCTTCAATGGCATCTCTGATGCTGTTGATCCTTCCATCCCGACGGTCTTGTGCAGTGACTTTAACACAGTTTTTGACCGTACCCTTGACCGTTTTGGGTCTTCGCCTGATGACACGTCAAGGGAAAGTACACCTGCCTTAACTCGCCTTTTCGACTCATGTTGTGTCGTTGACATATGGAGGTACCTCCATCCAAATACCACCAGTTTTACTTGGAACAAGAGTGACGGCCAGCTAGCCTCCCGCATTGATCTGGTGGGATGCCCTTATCCTTGGGTTTCGGCTGGGTCGTCCTGTGACATCGTTCCTTTTTCTTTTTCTGACCATTGCGCTATTTTGTTTGCCTTTACAATTCCTGATGTCATCCCCCCTGGTCCGGGTCTGTGGAAATTGAATGTTTCTATCCTCCAAGACGAGGAGTACGTTAAATTGATAACTGACTTTTGGCTTACCTGGCAGCGCTCTCAAAATAATTTTGTTTTTTTTATCTGAGTGGTGGGAGCTTGGGAAACACAAAATTAAACAATTATCTGTTGATTACTGTTCTAAATTAGCTAAGGAGCGTCAAGCTGAAAGGGCTCTTCTCTCTCGTCTAGCCGTACATCTAAAATCACAGGTTGACCTTGGTCGCCTGTCTTGCCTTGGTCCATATAAATCTACCCTGGCTGAACTGTCAAAATTTGATCTGGAGGCGGCTCGTGGCGCTCAAGTGAGGTCACGGACTAGATGGGTGGAAGAGGGGGAGCGCTCTACGGCCTATTTTTTTCGTTTGGAGAAGAAGAGGTCTGTCGATCGTAGAATCACTGCGTTAAGAGAATCTGACGGGACAATTGTTTCTGATATTTCTGGACTTTGTGACTATCTCTTCTTTCTACTCTGGTCTTTTCTCTTCTGTACCTACTGATGCTGATGCTCGTGAGTCACTGTTGAGCAACATCTGCTCTACCTTGTCTCTCGAGCAATCCTCTTTTTGTGATGGTCTTCTATCTGTGGGTGAATGTCGTGAGGCTCTTTTAGGTATGGCTAAACGTAAAGCCCCTGGCTCGGATGGCCTGCCTATGGAGTTCTATGTTAAATTCTGGGATGTTCTTGGTGCTGATCTTGTTTGTGTTCTTAACTCTTGCTACCGTGATGGCTGTTTGTCCCTCTCTCAACGCATTTCTCTTTCCTTTAAGAAGGGTGATTGACTTGATATCTGTAACTGGCGTCCCATCTCCCTTCTTAATGTCGATTACAAATTAGCTTCTCGCGTCATCGCTGGTCGTCTTCTCAAAGTAATTCATCTGGTTGTCGATAAGGACCAAACCTGCGGTGTTCCTGGTCGTTTCATTGGGGAGAATGTGGCCTTTCTTAGGGACGTTGCTGACTATGCCGCCCTGTCCGGCGTTCCGGTTGCCATTCTCTACCTCGACCAGGAGAAGGCTTTCGATCGAGTGGAATGGTCCTTTATGCGATCAACTTTGCAGTCTATGGGCTTTGGTGACTCCTTCGTTAACTGGGTTGATTTGTTTTACTGTAACGTTCGTAGTTTTGTCAATGTCAATGGTCATCTATCGCAGCCCTTCTCTTTGTCGCGTGGTGTTCGTCAAGGTTGTCCTTTGTCTCCACTGTTATATGTTCTAGTCTCCGAAGTCCTAGCTGTCAACATCCGCGCCAACCAAAGAATCTGCGGCCTTAAACTTCCTGGTGTTCAGGATCCACTGTCACCCATTTCTCAGTATGCAGATGACACTTCTGTTATTGTTACATCGGATGACGCCACTGAAGCCACCTTTGAGACGTATTCGGTATATGAGAAGGGTTCTGGGTCCAAGCTGAACCTTTCGAAATCCAAGGGTCTTTGGCTTGGCTCCTGGAATGGCCGTCAGGACCCTCCCGTTGCTCTTGATTGGTCCTCTTCCATGGTTAAGATTCTTGGTGTTTTCATTGGTGTGGGCAACCTGGAGGAGGCCAATTGGAGACCTCGCATCCAAGCAGTGGAGAATGTTCTTGCCTCTTGGAGACAACGTCAGCTTTCGTATCGTGGCAGAGCCCTGGTGATCAATGCTCTAGCTCTTTCCCATGTCTGGTATGTGGCCTCTCTCATCCACATGCCGTCATGGGTTCTCAAGGAGCTCAATACTCTGGCTTTCAACTTTTTCTGGAAAGGCAAGCGTGACCTTGTGTCTCACTCTGTGGTTGTTCAACCCACTCTTTTCGGTGGTTTTTCCGTCGTAAGTGTTAAATTTAAAGTATGGTCCCTAGTCGCTCAGTGGATCAAACGCTTTGTCAGTTCTCCATCTAGCTGGTCTACCTTCATGATTTACTGGTTTTCTTCCTGTTTAAATGCTACTCCTGTTGATGTCTTTTCTCATCCTTTCGGTTTTGATCCTGGGGTTCTGCCTCGTTTTTATGAGTCTCTCATCATAGCTTGGCGTTCACTTGATGGCTCGTTTTCAGCTGGTTGATCCTCTCTAGTAATGGGGTCATCTTCACCCCATTCTCTAACACCTGCTGTTGGGATGACGACCAAGCTGTGTTATCAATATCTGCTGTCTGAGAACTTGGGTCCTCCTCATTGTGTCTCGAAGTTCCTTCCTACGTTCAGTGTCCTTTATTGGTCTACTATGTGGAGGGAATTTTTCTTCTTCGACTCTGACCGTTTTGTCATCGACCTTTCCTGGAAGATTGCACATGGTGTTCTTTATACTGCTGCTCGTCTGGCTTCGTTTGGTTATGATTTTAACACTTCTTGTTTTTGTGGTCCGGTTTCTGAGACTCTTGAGCATTTATTCTTCCACTGCCCTCTCGCTAATAGTGTTCTTTCTTGGCTTCAGTCTTCGATGTTTATCTCTTCCCCTCTGGCTCCTTCTCTTGCGTGTCGTCATGCTCTTTTTGGGTTTAACTCTGGTGAGTTACTGGTTGTGCCCCGTGTTTTTGTTTACAGTCTTAATGTTTGTAAGTTTTTCATTTGGCATGCTCGGAACGACTTTCGCTTTCGTGATGTCCGCCCTGGAGCTGCCACTCTCATCGTGAACGTCAAAACTCGTGTTCGTTTTCACCTTCCTCTGCATTTCAAACGGTTTGTATCTTCCAGGAAACGTCGTTATTTTCATCGTCAGTGGGGTGGCCAGGGAACAGTGGCATCTGTGGTTGGAGATCGCCTTGTTCTCCACCTCTAATTTTGCGTCTTGGCTCTGTTTTTCACCTGCCTCAACGTGACCTTGTCTCTACCTTAATTTAGGTAGTGTCAGTTTAGTGGTTGTAATGTTGAGTTTTTCGTCTGTTCTGCCTTTGTCATTCTGTGTTCTAATTTTTGTTGGGTAGGCGGGGTTCGATTCCCCGGCGTGTTTGGTGAACTGGCTACGTTTAGTAGGGGTTCCCTACCCTAGGTGGACCATCTAGTTGGCTTGGCACCCCAGCCTCTGGATGGATTAGCTTGTAGGCCAGCGAGCATTGCACAACCCTTTGGGGCGCTTGGCTGTCCACCTAAAAAAAAAAACTTACCTGACGCGGGCTTTTGTTCGCATGGTAAGCTAGTGGGATTGCTGTTTAAATCTGCGGCTCATCTCAAGCAGAGTCAAGTTCTGATTGGACCATCAAGGCAGGAGGACTTGTAAGTATTTTTCTCTTGAGCTCGTCTGTGTGGTGACCCTCCTGAGGACTTCATGCTTGGCATTCTGCCATAACTCAGGGTAAGCCACGTCTTTTTGAGCTCTCTCGTCTCTTCTCCCGTTCTTACGCGCGTGGTTCACCATCTTTTGCTTCAACTCTCTTGTCTGCTTTCTGGCTGGGTGGCTCGTTTAGTGGGGTCACCCATCCGGTTGGGGGCCCCGCCCATCCAGGCTTAACTTTTTGTTTCTGCCTTTTTTGGTGGATTTTTCGTCATGGTTCCCAATCATATGAGACGCGCTGCCGATTTGAAGGTTGACAAATTTGCGGAAGGCACTGTTAACACCGATATGGCCCAGGCAATAGCTGATCACTTCGCCGGCCAAAATATCAAAATTTTGTCCATTCAACAGTGCAAGAACAAGATCGCTCGTGTTACTTTTGCAGACCCAACAGCATGCGAATGTGTTCAGTTGAGGGGTGAATTGGATGTTGGTGGAGTTAAGGTGGCTGTTGTCCCACCACCTCCCCCTCCCCCAAATTGGATTACTGTTGTTGTATATAATTATCCATATGACGCTCCGGAGGCACCTATTAGGAGTGTGCTAGGCCGGTATGGAACTGTTCAGAACGTCCGGTATCAATATTGGACAAACCTTCCCGAGGTTTCGACAGGCACACGTATTGTGCGTATAAACCTAAAAGGTAGCATTCCGCGGTTTGTAATGTTTGGTAGTTACCGCTGTAAAGTCTGGTATCGCGGACAACCAGTCTACTGTGACATCTGTAAAGAGGCAACCCACATCGCCTTTAACTGCCCTCTCAAAGGGAAATGTATAGCCTGTAAAGGTGCGGGTCGTCTTGCCCGGAATTGTCCTAATGTATGTTTCAAGTGTAAAGGGGATCATGCCTCTGATTCCTGCCCAAACCGTTGTGGTTGGGAGCGGGTTCCGCGTGTTGATGACGATTTCCAATCGGTAACCTTGGAGGTTGGTGCGGACGTTGCTCGTGATGATGTCGATGCAGACGCCGAGGCTTCTGCTGCTCAGGGTGATGTTGATGTTGCTGAACCGCCCACTGATAGCATGAATAGTCCCGCTGTTCTGCCAGTTCAGGAGCCTCCACAGGCGCCCCGTGACTCTCTGTCTGTTTCCCTTGATGACCAAAGGTTTAATGAGCTGGATGATCTTCACTCTTCCCCTGATGGCTCTTTTGATGCTCCCGAAAGCCAGTCAGTCCTGGCTGGTCTGACTCAAATTGTACAGGAAGCCTGTGAGGTTACTGTGTCCTCTGACAGCCCTGTTGTCACCTCTCCCATTGATGAATTTCATCTCCGGATATCTGCATGGCTGAGTCTTCGGCTGCTCGGAAACGGGCCGCTGAGGAAATTATTTCCTCTGACGAGTCTCGCAGAGGTAGATCTCGATCTCGGAAAGTTTCTCGTGGTCTGGTTCCGCATGTTCCCCCTGGTGTCTCTTCCGCTGCTTTGTTGGCGCGTTCAAGGTCTACTTCGACTTCGAGGTCCACCTCGAGTTCAAGATCTTCATCAAAGAAGTGATGGCTTTTTCTGCTGTGTTTTGGCTTTTGGTTGTTTTAGTAGTTTGTTACGGAGTAATTTCTGTTCAAATTTCCAATTTTTTCCCCTTTGTCCAAATTCCCTTTTTGTCTTCCCAAATTGTTGCTTGGCTAATAAATTGCTCTAGTAATGTAATGTTATTCTGTAATGTAATCCTATTTCTATTACTAGTGAGTAACTGTAAATGCAAAAGTAAACGTAAAAGTAAAAGTAAATGGAAAAGTAAAAAGCAAAGTAATAGTAATGGTAAATATAGTAGTAAGTGTAATAGTAATGTAATTGCTATGGTAATGAGTCATCTTGTTTGCTTAATGTTAGTTCGTAAATTGCCAGCTTGTGCTGCTCATTTGTTTCTGGTTCCAAATTCCAAATTATTTTCTACTCCCCTTCTCCCTTTGTCCCTTGGTCCAAATTGTTTTTTGTTTCATTTGTTTGTTGGTGTGGTTCCAAATTCCAATTTGCTCCCTCTCCTGTTTTGGTGTGGTTGTTTCTCCCTCCACCTCCCCCATGGCTCTGTCTGTCCTTTCCCTTAATTGCAATGGAATTCGAGATCAGTCCAAAAGGACTGGCCTCCTTCAGTGGTTGCGTTCGCTGCCTGTTACAGTGGATATCGTGTGTTTGCAGGAGACTCATTGTGTCTCCTCGTCTGATTGTTCCCTGTGGTTTGCCTCTTCTGGTTTTTTGTCATGTGGCTCCCCTGGCTCTAATCACTCTTGTGGCTGTATTATCTTGCACCGTCCCTTGTTGTCCCTTGTTAACTCATGGTCTGATGCTGCCGGTCGTTTCCTTCAGTGCGAGTTTTCCCTTCGTGGTCAGTCTTCATGTTAGCTGTGTGTATGCTCCCAATCGCAATCCCGATCGTAACCAGTTCCTTGAGGACGTGCCTAATAAGATTGATCCCTCGGTTCCCACCCTTGTTATGGGTGACTTCAATACCGTTTTCGATCGATCCATGGATCGACGTGGTTCTGACCCCCTTGATTCCTCTCGTGAAAGCTCAGCTCGTCTTGTGGCCTTCTTCGATGCATGCTGCATAGTTGACATCTGGAGATATTTGCATCCTGACTCCCATGGTTTCCAACTTTCTGAGGTGGATTATTATAGCCTTATCTCTGCTGCTTGGTGCAACTGGAGTGCCTCCATTTTCCGCTTCCCCTCTCTTGCCAAATGGTGGGAAGAGGGAAAGAGCTTAATCAAAGGCCTCACCATTAAGTACTGCTGTCAAAGATCCAAAGCTCATTCTACTAATAGGGATCTTTTAGTCCGTCTTGTCGACCATCTGAAGGGAAAAGTAGATGAAGGCTCTTCAATTTGTGTTGGCCCCTATCATTCTGCCTTAGCAGAACTCGCCAAATTAGATCTCGAGGTGGCCAGGGGGGCTCAGATTCGCTCTCGTGCTCGCTGGGTTGAGGAGGGCGAGTGTTCTTCGGCATATTTCTTTAGGCTCGAGAAGAAATGTGGGGCTGATCGCTGGATTTCGGCCATCAAGCTAGATGACGGTACCATTGTTTCTTCTCCCGCTGAGCTGTGTGCTTCCTTTGCTGCTTTCTATTCGTCTTTGTTCTCTGCTTCTCCTACTGATCCTGCTGTTCGTGACTCATTGCTTAGTAATGTCTCTTCCTCTTTACCGCCTGCCATAGCCGCTCTTTGTGAGGGTCATCTCTCTGTTGCCGAATGTTTAAGTGCTCTTCAGGGCATGGCTAGGCGTAAGGCCCCTGGCCTTGACGGCCTCCCCATGGAATTCTATGTCAAATTCTGGCCTATTCTTGGCTCTGACCTAGTCAATGTGCTCAACTCGTGTTTTGACTCTGGCTGCCTTTCCTTGTCCCAGCGTCGTGGGGTCATTTCTTTGTCTTTTAAGAAGGGTGATCGGTTGGATCCTAAGAACTGGCACCCGATCTCCCTTCTTAACGTGGACTACAAGTTAGCCGCCCGTGTCATTGCCGGCCGGCTTTTGAAGGTAATCCATCTGGTGGTGGATAAAGACCAGACCTGCGGGGTCCCCAGCAGGTATATTGGTGAGAATGTAGCGCTCCTCCGTGATGTTGTCTATTATAGTACCTCCTTTGATGTCCCTGTTGCTGTTCTGTCCTTGGACCAAGAGAAAGCCTTTGATAGGGTGGACTGGGACTTCATGCGTTCCACTCTGTCTACTATGGGCTTCGGTCCTTCCTTCATTTCCTGGGTCAATTTATTTTACAATCGTGTCCAAAGTGCTGTCAATGTTAATGGTTATTTGTCTCCTTTCTTTCATTTAACTCGTGGCGTGCGTCAAGGTTGTCCTCTATCCCCTTTGCTTTATGTGCTTGTTTCTGAAGTCCTTGCAGTGAATATTCGTTGCAATCCCCGCATTTCTGGTCTTTCTCTCCCTGGTTTGCCGCCCTTGTCACCCATTTCGCAATACGCAGACGACACGTCTCTGATCTTGTCATCTGATGACTCCATTAAGGCTGCTTTGGAGACGTACGATTTGTATGAGAAGGCTTCTGGTTCCAAATTAAATCATGGTAAATCAAAGGGTCTTTGGCTTGGTAGCTGGCGAGGCGGTTTGGACCCTCCTGTTGATCTTGATTGGTCATCGTTAAAATTAAAAGTCTTGGGGGTTTTCATTGGTGCTGGTGATCTGGTAGAGGAGAATTGGCGGCCACGTATTGATGCTGTTGCCAAGGTGTTATCGTCATGGCGTTCCCGTTCCCTGTCTTTTCGTAGCAAGGCTCTCATCATCAATGCCCTTGCTTTGTCTCGTATTTGGTACGTTGCTTCCCTCGTCTACATGCCGCCTCGAATCTTACATGAACTTTGTACCCTTGTTTTTGCCTTCTTTTGGAGTGGAAAGAAAGACTTAGTCTCCCGCACTGTGGTTGTTCAGTCCCCCCTCTTTGGCGGTTTTTCTGTTGTGGATGTTAAATTGAAAGTTTTGTCTCTTGTGGCTCAGTGGGTTAAGCGTTTTGCTTCCTCACACTCCGGGTGGGTCTCGTTTATGTCTTTCTGGTTTGATTTGTGTCTTAGTGCCTCTCCAATTGATGTTTTTTCTGCCCCTTTTTCTTTCCGTCCTGTCGACCTCCCTCCCTTCTACAAGTCCTTGGTGTTAGCTTGGCGTGAGCTTGGTGGTGCTTTTTCTGCTTCTCGTTCTTCATTGGTCTTTGGGGCTGCTGACCCCCTTTTTTGCGTTCCCATTTGCTCAATGACGACTAAGTCCTGTTATCTTTTTCTACTCTCTGAAAGGCTAACTGACCCTCATTGTGTTGATAAGTTTGCCCCTACGTTTGGTGCCCTCTACTGGCCAACTACCTGGCGGTCCCTTTCCTTTTTCGATCTTGATCGCCAGGTTATTGACCATAATTGGAAGATCGCCCACGATGTTCTTTACACTGCTGAGCGTCTCTCCTCATTTGGCCTGTCTGTCCCTCTCCTGTGTTTTTGTGGTGCCCCTGTTGAGACACTGTCTCACTTGTTTTTGCCTGTCCTTTGGCTCAAAGTGTCCTCGCGTGGCTCCAGTCGCTAATGTTTTCCTTTGACCCGATGTCTCCTGTTTTGCTTGTCTGTCATTCGCTATTTGGCCTGGATCCTGCTGAATTGTGCGCAACCCCTCGCATTTTTGTCTACATCTTGAACGTATGTAAATTTTTCATCTGGCGATCGAGGAACGACTTTCGTTTTCGTGGTGTTCGACCTGGCGCCTTGTCCGTCATCGAGAGCGTAAAGGCACGTGTGAAGTTCAAACTACCTTTTTTTGTCAAGCGCTTCAAGTCCTCTCGCCGCCGTCGCTATTTTCATCATCAGTGGGGTGCTCGTGGTACAGTTGCTTCCGTTGCTGATGGTCAGCTTGCCGTCTCTTTGTAATTTTGTTTGTTGTATTATTGTGTCTACTGGTGCTGGGTCTCCTTCGTTGGTGCACTGCACAGTGGCTTGTGTCAGTTGGGTTTTTATGTAGTTTTTGGTACTGTATTGCATTCCGTGCTTGTCTTGGTTCTGTTTTGTTTAGTTATGTTCTTGTCTGTTTGTGTCTCTTTATGTCTTGTTTTTCTATTAGGTCTTGGGAGGGTTTAGTAATTTTTAGGTGGAGGCGAGGTTCGATCCCTCGGCAAAGTTGGCGTCCTGGTGAACCCTCCGTTTAGGTGGACCCATCCCTCCGGGGATGGATGAGTCTGTCGGTCGGCGGGCATTGCACTCCCCGTAAGGGCGCCCGGCCGTCCACCTTAAACATAAAAAAACTTACCTGACGC
>CM042748.1:38614688-38649411 GCA_022496165.2 Catalaphyllia jardinei | reverse complement strand
GGACCAGCCTCCTAGGGGAGGGAAAGTTCGGTATCGCTTCTCGGCCTATTGGCTAAGATCAGGGGGCTTAGTGATCTTTTTGCTTAATTCCTTTTTGAGCAACTTTTCTTGAATAACAATGGCTGAACGTGAAGAAAGTCCGGAGATAAGTCAATTCACGAGTTCCGGTGAGGCTGAGAAAGAGGGTCCTGTGGAAGGTGCGAGTGGTTCGTGGGCGGAGGAAAGTTCAGATCGTGCTGAGGTTCCAATTCCCGATATTCTGACGAATTTAATTGATCATGGTACGCGGTTTAAGAGTGTTTCGTATTGGAACAAGACTGGAAGGCCTAAACTGGTGAAGAGTTTGTCTGTTTATTTCTCGGTGGACACTGTTGTCACTAGTCAGGCGATCCTAGAGGCCTTTGATGAGGCGGGTATTGAGATCGACTACATCTCTTCAATTCAATGGAGTGCTTCGAACCGCACGTGGGTCGTTTCATTCGACAATCAGCTCGCGAAGGAGTCAGCTTTGGAAGTTTCATCCATACAAATTGCTGGCACGATGGTTTTTTAGGCGTTTTTAGCCTGGTTCTGGTGAAAATCTTTGAGGCACCAGCGGAATTACCAGACACGGTTGTTATCGGCCGTTTGAGTCACTACGGGCAAGTTCTAAGTTTTCGCCGGGATAGAATTGCTCAGTTCATTGAGAGCGGGCTCCAAACGGCGAGAATGCGTCTTCAATGCCACATCCCGTCAGTCGTTAACCTCGTGGGCAAGTACGTTAGATTCTGGTACCCAACCCAGCCCAAAACCTGCCGTAATTGTGGCTCTATTGATCACCTTGCGAGGGATTGCTCCTCAGCTCGATGTTTTAATTGTGAAAAGCCGGGCCATCGAACTGAGAAGTGTCACGAAGATCCGAAGTGCACGTGTTGCAAGTCGGACGAGCATAAGTTGACGGATTGTCCCTTTGTTAAATACAGTGTGAACGTCGACAATACTCCTAAGGAGCAGTCGGATGAAGAGAAGAAGAAGGAGAAGGCAAGTGAAAAGGTAAAGTACAAGGAAAGGGTGGGGCAAGTGAGGAGAAGGCGAGATGAGGCAAGTAAACAGCAAGCCCAAATGCAAATGTCTGCAAAGGAAAAGGAAGAAAAGAAGAATGACAAAGGAGACAATGGCAAGGTCAAAGGAAAGGACAATGGTAAGGACAATGGAAGAAACAATGGCAAGGATAGTGGTAAAGATGATGGAAAGGATAAACGTGATGGAAATGATAAGCGTGGTTCGAAGAGATCTAGAAGTGAAGAAAGGCGTAGTGAGGATGGCCGAGAGAAGAGAGACCGTCGTGATTATGAAGCATGGAAAGAAGAGAGAAGAAGAAGGGAGCGTGATCGAGAGCGTGATCGGGATGATCGTCGTGAGCGGGAGCCTTCTCGACGTGAGTATCGAAGAGATCGTTCTTCTCGTCGTGACCGGGATGAGTATTACTCAGATGACAATGGCGAGGAAGGGTGGACTGAGGTTTCGTATAGGCGGGGACGCCGTCGGGATCATTAATTTTATTTGCAATGGATAGGCTCAAAGTTCTTTCCCTAAATGTTCGCGGACTTGGATCCGCTGATAAATCTGCTAAGCTTGTTAACGAGTTAATTCATTTGAATTGTGATATTGTTCTTTTGCAGGAAACTCATGTTTCCAGCAAAAAGCAAGCGGAGAAATTTGAAAAACTTTGGAAAGGAGAGTGTTTTTGGTCCTTTGGGACTGGCAAGTCGGGGGATGTTGCCGTTATCTTCCCGCCAAATTTTTCTGGAAAAGTCGTCCGGTTTTTATTTCACTCTGATGGAAGAATTTTGAGCCTATTAATTGATTTTCACAATCTATTCTTAAATATAGTTAACATTTATTCACCAAATCTTCTTTCTGAACGTAAAAAATTTTTTTCTGACTTACATGGTTATTTTCTTTCACAAGGCCTTTTATTTATCGGTGGTGACTTCAACTGCATTGATAATGTTCTGGATAAATTGAATTGTTCTATTGTTCCTTCTGTGGACAAAACATCTCTTGTCACGCTCATGTCTGATTTCTCGCTTTTTGACGTTTGGCATAAACAAAATCCGCGTAAAGTTTCTTTTACCTGGTCAAACAATAGTCGCACTCAAGACTCTCGGATTGATTGCTTTCTTGTTGCTAAATCTTTTCTCTCTAAAGTTTTCTGTGAAATATTGCCGTGTGTTCTTTCGGATCATGAGTTTGTTAAATTAATTGTTTCACTCAATGGAGTTGTTAAACGCGGATCGGGTGTCTGGCGTTTTAATAATTCCCTTTTGTCTGATCCTGATTTTAAAAAAGATTTGAAATGCGTTATTGCCGATTTTAAACTTAAAATCCCCGAGTTCGCGTCTTTGCGCGAATGGTGGGACTCTTTGAAAATTGAGATTAAGAATTTTTCTGTTTGTTTTTGTGTCCGTAAGCGTCATTTGTCTAATCAAAACAGGATTACTCTCACCAAGCGCTTAATTCGTGCTAAAAATTCTTCACAATCGGCTGATGTTGTTATTGATCTAGAAAATCAATTGTCTTTACTTATTTCAAAGGAGGCCGAAGGTGCAAAAATAAGATCCCGTGCACAATGGTTCGAGGAGGGTGAGAAGCCGACGCGGTATTTTTTCCGTTTGGAAAAAACCAGCGCTGCTTCAAACTCTTTTGCGTCTCTTTTCGATGAAAATGGCATTGAGAAAAACTCGCAGGATGATTTGGAAATGATTTTGACTCGTTTTTATCAGGATTTATTTATGAATGACTCTCTTGACATGCAAATTCAAACCGACATTATCGATGCCCTTGAACTCTCGCTTTCTGATTATGAACGTGAAATGTATGAAGGCCTTTTTACTATTGATGAATTGTTTACCGCTTTGAAAGGCCTTCAGACCGGCAAAGCGCCAGGGTCTGATGGCCTTTCGACGGAATTTTATTTACATTTCTGGGAAGACTTGAGTGATTCTTTACTTTCTGTTCTCAACGAGTCCTTTCATGCTGGCTCTCTTGCTGAGAGCCAGTATGAGGGACTTTTACGTTTAATTCATAAGAAAGACGATAGGCGTGTGCCGAAAAATTGGAGACCGATTTCTCTTCTAAAGACTGATTACAAGTTGGCTTCCAAAATTATTACTGAGCGATTGAAAAAGGTAATGGCCTCCATTGTGCACCAGGATCAGACCTGTGGCGTTTTGGGGCGCTCAATTTTTTTGAATTTACATCTTGTTCGTGATGTCCTGGATTACATTGACAAAACTAATGAACCTGCTATTCTTGTCACGCTTGATCAAGAGAAAGCCTTTGATCGTGTCAATCACGAGTTTATGTTGCATGTGTTGCAAAAATTTGGGTTTGGACCCTCCTTTTGTAAGTGGGTCGGAATTTTTTATGGTCGTGCTTCTCGCATTTTGATTAATGGTTCGCTTTCTTCCCCTGTCTACCTCTATCGAGGGGTTAGGCAGGGTTGTCCCTTATCTCCTCTTCTTTACGTTTTGGTTTCAGAAGTTTTGTCAACGCACATCCGTCATTGTGATGATATTGAAGGTTTCCTGCTCCCTGGGGCAGGTGGCCTTCAATTTAAAATATCGCAGTACGCTGATGATGCCGCTTCTATTCTTCAATTTGAGAAATCTCTTTCCTATATGCTCAAAGTTGTTCGTAAGTTTGAATTAGGTTCTGGTGCGAAACTCAATACTTCTAAGTCTGAGGCCATGTGGCTTGGTCGATGGCATAGTCGAGGGGATTCCCCTTTTGGTCTTAAATGGGTGACTAAAATTCGAATTCTTGGTGTTTTTCTCCAACGGTCTTGTTTCTGTCGATGATGATAACTGGGAAGCTAAGTTAAATAAGTTGAGTTCCACTTTGGGTTTATGGAAACAAAGAGATCTCTCATTTGTTGGCCGTTCTATGATTGTGAATGTTTTGGGGGCTAGTCGCCTGTGGCATGTTGCCAAGGTGCTATCTCCCCATTTGTGGGTCCACAATCGTTTCAAGTCGATTGTTTGGCCTTTCATCTGGAGTGGAAAAATGGAAAATGTTAGTCGTGAGCGTTGTTGTGCGCCGGTTAAGATCGGTGGCCTCAACGTTGTTAATTTTAGTGTTAAGTGCGCTAGTCTGCGCCTTTCAAATTTTCTTAGCTTACGTGATGAGTTTGGTACCTGTAAGTGGCATTATCTTGCACGTTATTTTTTAAGTAATAGATTAGCTGTTTTAGATAGTCGTTTTTCTTTCTCTTCGAATTTGTATCCTTCTTCTGATCTGCCTTCTTGCTATTATACTAAGTGTCTAGGTTCTTTTCGCTTTCTATTTACTAAGTACAATGTCTCACCTGATGATTTGTCGTGTAAATCCCTTTACTCTTTGCTTCTTGAGATTCCTCCTGTTGCACCCAAGTCGGCTGGTTTCTGGGGCTCCGTTCTCGGTCGTCCCACTAATCGGTGGGCTTGGGTGTGGTGTAAATCCAGATTTAAGCTGGTTGAGAACAGGAAAAATGATTTAATTTGGCTTTTAATTCATCGAGTTATTCGGGTTCGATATGCACTCAAGTCTTGGGGCTATATTAGTAATAATAAGTGTGCGACATGTAATCGTATCGAAACTATAGAGCATTGTTTCTTGGAATGTCCCAGGGTAGTAAAACTCTGGGAACATTTCTCCCCTATACTTAGTGCGCTACTCGACTCTCCTTTCTTTGCTTCCCCTGAATCTGTCTATTATCCTTTTTCTAGTGCTCAGTCTTCTACTGACACTATGATCTCTAATTACCTTCTGGCCACCATTTTGTATTGGGTGTGGGTTGCCCGGAATCGTGCTACCTTTCGTAACGCCCCAATGACTTCTGATAAGATAATTGGTCTAATTAAAAATGATGTCCGAATGAGGGTTTGTGGGGATCGCCCTGATAATGCCCGAAACTTTTGGTCTTTTAGGAATGCTTTGTGCTCTGTAGATGTTAATGATAATATTACCTTTTTTCCCTTGCTGTAAATATGCCTTGTAAATAGCTTTTGTACATAGTTAATATTCTCCTTAGGTCTTTGTACATAATACCACTCGCGTGTTTTAGTCTTGGATTGCTTTTGGTTTTGTTTTTGTTTTCGTTGTGTTTATGTTAGGGTTGGGAGGGTATAGTAATGTTTAGGTGAGGCAGGGTTCGATTCCCTGGCGAAGTTGGCGCTCTGGTGAGCCCTCAGTTTGTGGTGGGCCCATCCCTTCGGGGATGGATGAGTCTGTCGGACGGCAGGCATTGCACGCCAATGGGTGCCTGGCCGTCCACCTCAAACATAAAAAACGCGGAGTATGGCCGGAGGCCCTACTCTTTTGGTCACCGAAAAGTTGTCCATCGATTGGTGAGTTCGCCAGTTCTTGCTGGTTTTTGTTAATTATTCTCGCGCCATATTGGCTACGAGTCTTTCTCTTGCTCTTAGTCACCCTTCTGGGTGTGGTTAAGTTTGTCACCCATCCGACCGTATTTAGTTTTTCTGGGTCACCGATCCGGCGGGGCTTTTGCCCTTTGGGTTTGCTGTTACACCCTATTTTGTTCTGTGATGCCTGTGCGAAAGAAAATGTCGTCATTTTCGGAACAGATACCATGATTGTGGCATCAACCGAGTTGGTAGAGCATCGCAACGGTATCACGGAGGTCACGGTGAGTGTTTAGGGGCCGACATATCTCTCCCTCAACGCTTCTGAGAGCTCGGTGATTTTGGATCGTTTTCGCCTTTGAGGTTTGCTTTCTTGTTTCCTGGTTTTGTCAGATTGTAAGAGGCCTTTTGGCCACTTTCTACTTCGTGATTTTAAGTGGCATCGCTTCGACCTAGCCGTTTAATTTCGAAATTTGGATGATGGAAAGTTTTGTTGAAAGTGAAGGCGTTGCGAATTTGAATATGGAAAGTTCGTTTGGCGCCAAAACTGTCCCGGAGGGAACTGATGGTGCTGTGGACAATGTCCCTGGAGAGAGTCTTGCGAGTGTTAATGATGTAAACACGACTCCAAATGATGATAATGGGGCTTCACAAGCTGCTGATGGCCCGAATGAAACCCGATTGTAAGTAAATGGAGATTCTTATGCCTCGAGAGCGGCCAGAATGGCTGGTCGTGTTTCTTCTGATAAACCAACCTGGCGGCGTCCTACGCACTCAGCTGCTAATGATATGCCGAAACGCCCCAGAACTGCTGTATTTACGCCATCACGGTCCACATCGGCGAAATCTGTCTTTGAAGCCTTGAGTATGGCAAATATTGACGCCTCGGATATCCAGTGCATGCAACAAAAGATGAACAGTGAGGTTGTAATTACTTTCAAGTCAGCGGATGTTAAGGAAAAATTTCTTCGTTTAAACGCTCTCACCGTTGGAGGGCACAGCTACGCAACGCAAGACATTGATCGCCCTATGACCTTTTTGACAATATATGACGCTCCTTTTGAACTGAGCGATTTGGCTATTATCAGGCGGCTAACGCCCTTTTGTGAGGTTATGCATTATCGCCGGGGCAAATTCGATTTTATGCCAGGAGTCTACAATGGCCTACATCATTACCGCGTGAGGGTAACCAAGCCTGTCCCAAGTTTTATCCGGTTTGGTAAATACCAGATTTTTTTTAACCATGACGGCCAGGTACCAACCTGTCGGCGCTGTAACCTCGCTGGTCATTTTAGCAATGATTGCAACCTGAAGGTTTGTTTTAATTGCGAAAACATTGGACATGATTCTGGTTCGTGTCCGGCGCCACCTTTATGCCATTTTTGCAAGGAAGATGGCCATACTAGCTGGGAATGCAGCTATTCTTGGGTTTCGCCATTAATCAGGGGTACCACAACAGATGAGTTAGCCCCTGTTAATGTGGATCGTTGCGATGGGGAAGATAGTGAGGCCTCCTTCAAGACCCGCTCGGGAGACTCATTTCAATGGGCCGATGATTCCGACCTCTTAGATGAGGATGAAGATGATGATGATGATTTTAGAGATGCCGAGGCGCAACCTCTTGCTGCGGCTTTGCCCGTGAATATGCTGCCCGCTTATCCGGCCTTCTTTGAGCCATCTGAAAATGAGCCAGCTGCCACTGAACCATCGACCGCTGAGTCAACAGCTGTTGGGCCGTCTGGCACCGATTTATTAGTTGCTGTGTCGTTGACTGCAAATGTGGCTACTTTTATTCCTGAAACTCCCGTACTGCCTACAGAATCTCTGCCTGATGGCCAACCAAATCAAACTGCCGAGAACCATGCCTCCGCGGTCGACCATCAACCTGATGGGGTACTAGATTCTCAGGGCTTCATAAAGCCCCCAGTCTTAGTAATTGATGACCTCAGTCAGCCATCTGATCCTCCTATTGGGCTTCATTCTTCAGCTAGTCCCAAATGTAAAAGCCGTGTTCCCGTCCGTGTTCCTAGACTTACCCGCCGTACCTTCGCTGTGGCTCCTGAAGCTCTAGAAGCAGCCGCCCTCCGCAAGACTACTCTGCCTGTTGTCTCTGGAGAGCCGCAGACTCCCGCTGCCTCTTCTACACCCATGGAGACTACGGTAGACCTAAAACGCTCAAAGGCTCAAGCCCAGGCCGACGCTCCCCCCAAGGAGAGGTGGGAGAAGAAGAAAAAAGGCAGGAAGTAGATAGATTTACTTTTCTTACCTGTTTTTTCGAGTCCTTTTTCCAAGACAATTTCAAGGTTTTGACTATTAATGCGAGGGGTTTGGGGAGTCCCCTTAATAATAACCTCTTTGATCTCATTGAGAAATCTGCATGTGATATTTGTTTTGGTCAGGAAACTTTAGTTAGTTCTGAGGCAAATATCAAAGTTCTTTCCCGTAGATGGCTAGGCCGTAGTTATTGGTCCCCCTCAATTGGCAAACAGGGAGGTGTTGCCGTTTTAATTTCTCCCAAGTGCTCCGATGAAGTAGTGTCTTGGAAAAAGGACTCTAATGGGCGTATAATTAGTATTCTGATTAGAATCGACGGTGTAGATCTTAACTTCGTCAATATTTATGCTCCCACGAATCGTACTGATCGAAAATCTTTTTACGAATCCCTTCATGAATACTTTGTTCCTGCGTCCGCTCTCGTGATCGGTGGCGATTTCAATTCTTATGAAAATGCACTTGATAAATTTGCCGGGAATGTTTCAGTCAGTGGTGAATGTAAATCTCTAAAATCTGATTTTGTTTTGGTTGATGCGTGGCGTAAGTTACACCCTAGGGTGCGGGAATTCACCTGGTTCAACCATGATTACTCAATTGCTAGTCGCTTAGACAAGTTCTTTGTTTCAAAGGATTTGTTTACATCTGATTGCCAGTGTGAAATCTCACCTTGTCCGCTTTCTGATCATGACTTTGTTTCCTTTGTTTTTGATATCCCTGATGCCGCTAAACGCGGCCCAGGGGTGTGGAAATTAAATAACTCGCTCCTCGATGACAAAAACTTCTGTGATATTATTCGTAATCTAATTCAAAGACACGTTTCGTATTTTGCTTCATTTCCGTCTCCTCAAGATTGGTGGGAATTCTTAAAAGTTTCTATCAAGGAAGAAGCGATTTCCTTTTCCCGCCAAAAGCGCCAGCAATTGTGTCGAGATTGTGTTTTTCTAACAAATAAATTAATTAGTCTTCTTCAACGCATGGTCAACGGTGACAATTTCGTTGTTGATTCTATTCAAGATATAGAATGCCACTTAAAGGCCATCTACACTAAAGAAATCGAAGGAATTTTAGTCCGCAGTCGAGCGGAATGGCTTGAGGAGGGCGAGCGCCCAACTCGGTATTTTTTCAGCTGCACTCTTCTAATGTGCAGAGAAGCAAAATATCATCGATATATAATTCGTCCGGCATTGAGGTTTCGTCTCAAGATGAAATTGAGCAGGCACATGTTGATTTCTATTCTTCCTTGTTTTCGGAAGAACCGGTTGATATGGTTTTCCAGGATGATCTTTTGTCTTCACTTTCTCGCCAGCTGTCGCCTCATCAGTCGTCATTGTGCGAGGGCACAATGACGATTGATGAAATTTCCTTTGCAGTTAAGAACATGAACACGAACGAATCTCCCGGGCCCGATGGTTTAACCGTTGAATTTTATCGTAAATTTTGGGATATATTAGCTCCTCATTTAGTTCTTGTTTTCAACTCCTGTTTTGAAGCTGGTGAGATGTGTGAATCCATGAAAACAAGTAATACTCGCGTGATCTATAAAAAGGGGATCGGAAATCTCTTAAAAATTGGAGACCGATCTCCCTTCTCAATGTTGATTATAAAATCTGCTCTAAAGCTATCTCTGTTCGCCTTTCTAAAGTCCTGGAATTCATTGTTGATCCTGATCAAACATGGTCTGTTCCTGGGCAGAAGATTTCATCGAATCTTCATACTCTTAGGGATATTTTAGATTATATTGATCGCACAGGGGAAATTGGTATTTTAGTAAGTCTTGATCAGGAGAAAGCCTTTGATCGCATAAACCGTTCTTTTCTACAGAATTTGCTAACTCGTTTTGGTTTTGGCCGCTCTTTTTGTAACTGGGTTAACACGTTTTATAAAGGTGCTAATATGCGCGTTATTGTGAATGAATGGCTCAAAGAGCCGATCCCTTTGTCTCGCGGCGTTCGCCAGGGGGATTCCCTTTCCCCCATGCCATATATTCTTTGCGTTGAAACTCTCGCATGTCCAATTCGTTCATGCTCCGAAATTGAAGGCTTTCTCTTACCTGGTGCTAAAGGGTCTCAATATAAAGTAGGTATCTATGCTGATGACACGACTAGTCTAGTCAAATCTGTTCATTCTCTTGCAGTCCTCTTTCGCGTAATCAACGTGTACGAGAGGGGGTCCGGAGTGAAACTCAATGTATCCAAAACAGAGGCCATGTCGCTGGGCGCGTGGCGCTCTCGCGCTGACCAGCCGTTTGGCCTCACATGGGTAACAAAAATGAAAATTCTTGGGGTTGTTTTCGGACAGAACGCAGAGTCTGACAATTGGCGGCCAAAGCTTAAGAAGTTAGAAAATCATCTTAATTTTTGGAAATCCCGCTCTTTATCCCTGGTGGGCAAGTCCCTGATTGTGAATACAATAGGAATTAGCAAACTCCTGTATCTAGCTACTATTCTTCCTGTCCCTAAATGGGTTATTTCGGAGGTAAATAATTTGATCTGGCCTTTCCTATGGGGTTGCCGTATGGAGACCGTCAGCTGACAGTCGTGCCATCAGCCCCTCCTAAAAGGGGGTCTAGGTATCATTAACTTTAAGATATAGGCAGACGCCTTAAAGTTAGCATCCGTAGTTTCTAATTGGTCCAATGCCGATTCAAAGTCTTTTTATCTTATTAAGTATTTGTTCGGGGCTAAGCTATCTTCTATTTGACCAGAGTGGCGTTTCCTTCAGGATAACTCCTCTCCGAGTGCTCAACTTCTAACACCCTTTTATCCGAATTGCCTTTCTGTTTTGACCAGTCTCCGTAAGATCTTGTCTTGCCGAGACTGGCGCAATTTTGTTTTTACTTCAAAGAAATGTTATTACACTCTACTTAGGGAGAAGTCATCCTCACCCGTTATTCACCGTTATTGGGTCTCGTTTTTAACTATTGGTTTTGACCTGGATCGGCATTGGTCACTTGTTCGTGATGACTTTTGTGAAAATTTCAAAAATGATCTACTTTGGTTAATTGTATTATGTGCGGTTAAGGTTCGCGATGCATTGAAAAATTGGGGCTACATTGGCTCCGATCGCTGTGCGTCGTGCTCTCGAAAGGAAACAATCGATCATTGTTTCCTTAATTGCGCCCGCGTGAAGGCCGTTTGGTCACACTTCTCGCCCTTTTTGTCTACTCTTCTTGGTGTGACATTTCTCCCTAACTGCATTTCCGTCTTCTTTTTCCAATGGCCTCAAGCAGACGCTGAGAGTGGGGTGTGAGGTCCTCCTCAAAGACAATGGCTCTTCCTGGTTTTTTCCCTTTGTTGTTGGTTATGTTCGCCTGTTTCACTGTCCAAATTCCCAATTGTGTTGTTTGTCTGGTCCAGATTCCCATTTCATTCTTGCCAATTGTTTTTGCTATCGCGTTCCGCTCCTGCGCTTTGCTAATGCCATATAGTAATGTAACATCATTAGTATTGTTTAGTGGTAATGGTATTAGTAGTTGTAGTAGTGTAAGTATTGGTAAAAGTAAAAGTAATAGTAAATGGCAAAGTAAAAGTAATAGTAAATGGCAAAGTAAAAGTAAAAGTAATTGCAATAGTGGCAAACGTAATTGTAATGTTAATTGTTCATTTATCTTTGCCTGAATGTAGCAAAGCGTAATGAAACAAAAGATAAATGGTTTCTTGAATTCCCAAGCACAAGTGCATTTGTCGGCAGTGTGTTTTAAGTGCGGGCGTGAGATTATGGGAAAAAAGTGTGATATGTAAATTAGCAAGTATATATTCGCTGAACAGTAAACAAGTTTTATTGTGGATTTTTACAAGCGGACAGTTAAATTCTTAGCTCGTTCTTCCTATCTCGTTCACATGGCACGGGGCCGTCGTGGTCGCCCTGCTTCAGTTCGTTCTTCCGTTTCGAGAGTCAACGCGGACATTGAGGACCCTGTTGCCCGGCCGTCCAGAACAAGAGAACATCGAAGTTCAGGCCGTCGTAGTTCTCGCTCACATGCTCCAGTTTCTAGCGGTTCTGGTCGTAGCGCTTCGCCTTCGCATAGGTGTGTCCGCGAGCGTTCGCACTGTAGAAGTCGCTCGGCTTCTCGCAGCCCTGAGCCCCCAACGTGGGCGAAGGAAATCTTAAAGGCCTTGGAGACGAAAACGCAAGAGGTCAAGGTTGTCAAAGAACAGCTCGACTTATTAAAACGCAAGTCTGCGGAGGAGGAGCCCGAGTTCAAATATAAGAGTAACAGGAAACAGTTAAAGTTCAACACTGACGTCAAGGATAAGTTCAACCAGATTTTAGAGAGGGCTGGGGCGGATGACGCCATCACTAAGATTGCCAACGAAGGTATGTCACTGCTTGATAACAGAAATAAACTTATTTCGATTGCTGACCGGGATGGCTGGGACGTGGTAGAATATTTTGAGGCAGACCCACTCACTAAAAATGACGAAGAAGAAAAGAAACTTCGTGTCGCGCGCAAGGAAGCAGAGAGGTCCCGGGAGAAACGAAATCGTAAAAATAGTCTGAGAAGCAAAATGGGAACTCGTTTTAAGTCTCAGTCTACTTCTTCCAAAAGCGGCCACAGTCCTCATTTTGGCCCATCACATAGAATCGTGGATTTCCGCCCAGATGTCGGTCAGCTTTTGGTTAATCCTGTACCGGAGAAAAAAGCTTCTGTTTACCGCTGCTTTGGTTGTGGCAAAGCAGGCCATTTTATCAAGGATTGTAAAGTTTCCTCTTCCGCTAAATGACTAGCTGACTCTGATTTTGACGAATTTTCGGATCGCGGCGAGGCTGAACTCGACACGGGCGTTTCCTCAGTATTTTGGATTCGAGGCCGCTTGCGCAAGTTTTTACATGTTTGGCATTCTATTGGGGCCTCTTCTTTTGTTCTTAGTGTTATTGAAAGCGGTTATAAGTTGCCTTTTGTTTCAATCCCATTGAGGTATTTCTTTAGTAATCATAAAAGCGCTGTTGATAATAGAGCTTTTGTTTGTGAAGCTATCGAGCAGTTGTTGCTGGCGGGTAGCGCGGTGGAAGTCAAGCGTGACCAAGTTCATGTTTGCAGTCCCTTAGGTGTAGTCCCTAAAAAGAATGGCAAACTTCGATTGATTCTCGACCTTTGTTTTCTTAACAAGCACCTAGCCAAGCGTAAGTTTAAGTTCGAAGACCTTCGAGTCGTGGCGGAAATTCTTCAGCCAGGTGATTGGTTTTTTACTTTCGATCTTCGTAATGGCTACCATCATGTTGACATTTTTGAGGAGCATTGGAAGTATTTGGCTTTTTCGTTTACTTTCGATGGTAAGCCACGCTATTTTTTGTTTTGTTCGCTTCCTTTTGGGTTAAGTACGTCTCCTTACGTTTTCACCAAACTGTTAAGACCAGTTGTTTCACACTGGCGGTCACAAGGCATTAGGATTTCTGTCTATTTGGACGACGGTATTGGCGCCGATTCAAGTAAAGATTCGTGTTCTCTGGAAGCGCAACTAGTGCGACGCGATCTTGATCGCCTTGGCCTGCTAGTGAATGAGGAGAAGAGCAATTTCGAACCGCGCCATGAAGGGGAGCACTTGGGCTTTATTTTGGACCTTACCAAAGGAGAATTTAGTATCCCATCAGGCAAGATTGATCACCTGTTTAATCTGGTTTCACTGCTTCGTGACGATGTTTCACCCACGGCTAGGGATGTGTCTCGTATCACGGGTACCCTTATTTCCATGGAGCTCGCTTTAGGTCCAATTGTGCGTTTGCGCACCCGAGCCTTGTATGCAGTCCTTAATAGCGTTCATAGCCTTAGCTGCAAGGTGGCTTTAACGCGTGAAGCTGTAGAGGAACTTAATTTTTGGAGAGATAATTTCTCTCACCTGTGCGGCAAACCAATCTGGAGGCCCTCCCCGAAGATAGAGCTTTTGTCTTATTCGGATGCCAGCAATGTGGGTTGGGCGGGATTTGTTGTTCAATTTGGGACGCACATCGCTAGAGAGAACTGGTTGGGTTCCGAGGCCCTATGCAGCTCTTCTTTCTGCGAGATTCGTGCAATTAGATTTGTTCTTCAGTCGTTTTCCGGTCTTTTGGCGGGTAGGGAGTGCAAGCATAGATCTGACAATCAGAGCGTCTGCAGTATTTTGTCCGTCGGCAGTAGTAAGCCTCATTTGCAAAAAGAAGCGGTTGCCATTTACAATTTGTGCCATAAAGCCGGTATTCGCTTTTCTGCGGAGTGGATACCTCACCACCTTAATTTCAAGGCTGATCATTGGTCGAAAGTTGTCGACACCGATGATTGGATGCTCAACCCTGTCCATTTTCGCCAGTTGGATATTCTGTGGGGACCCCACACTGTAGATCGTTTTGCGAGTCATAATTCTTTCCAGTTGCCCAGGTTTTGTTCTCGATGGTGGTGTCCTGGGACCGAAACTGTTGATGCTTTCACCGTCAGCTGGGGAGGAGAAAACAATTGGTTAGTCCCCCCAGTGTTCCTTATTCCCAGGGTTATCAATCACATGAAACTGGGTAGAGAGCAGGGCACTCTCCTTATCCCCTTTTGGCAATCTGCTCATTGGTGGCTGTTGGTGTCTCGAAGCCCCGGGGCTTTCCACCCTTTTGTTCCCGACTGGCGGGAGGTTCCTTTACATGAATCTACTTTTCTCCCTGGTTCCGCAGCCGCGGATCTTTTCGGGCATGGTATTCCCTCGTGTAGGGTTTTTGCTTTGAGAATTGTGTTTCCTTAGTTTTGCTGTAGAACGCTTTTCGGGTATTAGATGAGTACCTTGAACGAGCTGTTCATCCTAATTATTTGTTTTTGTTCTATCTGAGCCTTTCTGGCCTAGGTGTGGGCCTTTGCTCTTTGCAAGTCAGTGGACTTGGAGCTGTACTAGTACGCACGAGTTGTGCAGCTGAAGCAAGCCGAGAGGGCACTGCCGACACAGTAGTGTGTTCGTTTTTAGAGTCAAGTGGACTCCTCTATCCTTTGTGTGGATTTGCTTACCAGTTGACGCCGAGTGGGCCAAGCCTCCTTGTGCTGGAGTGTGTACTGGTGCTGTGTTAACTTGCCATGTGGGCAGTTCTTGTTGCAGACGATGTGTATCTTGCGCGTTTAGTGTTCTGTAGCAATTGGATGTTGTTCCTGTCTTTAAAGTGCCATGTTTTGGACATTGTTGACTTTAACTTTAGGCTTGTCGCCTTACCAACGGAGCAACGCGGAGATTCAGAGGCTTGTAGAACTGCTAAAGACTGTCATACTTAATGACTGTGCCGCTTCAACCGTGTCTTCGTATGCAGGGGCAGCCAATCGATGGATTGACTGGTGCAAGTGTTACTTGTTCCCTCCTTTACAGTCTAACCCAACCGCAGTTGCTCTCTATTTAACAAGTCTTTCAGACTGAGGCTTATCTCGCTCGTCAATCCTTGGAGCAGCTTATGGCATTGCATGGCTACATAAGAAACTTGGATGTCCTAATCCTGTCAACGATCCGCTCGTTTCTCAGACCTTGGCTGGCTTTAAACGCCTCCTGGCTGGTCCATCTAGGAGAAAGCAGCCTGTTCAATCTCATCACGTCAGGGCGCTGATTCATTCCTATGGTCACCCTCGTGCTTCTCTACCGAACCTACAAATGGTGTCACTGGTTGCGCTTGGCTTTTGTGCTTTCCTACGTTGGTCAGAGCTGCGTGACTTACGTGCTTGTGACTTAAGGTTTTGCGCCACCCACATGTCTATTTTCCTGGACAGGCGTAAGAACGATAAATTCCGTCAGGGAACTGTGGTTAAAGTTGCTCGTTTACCTTCCAGCTCTTGTCCAGTGAAACTGTTAGAGTTATTCCTTGAGCGCGGAGAGCATCAACTATCTCAGCCATTATTTTGTCTCTGCCAGAAATTGGGTGCCGGGTACAAGCTGCGACAAGCTGCTCTGTCATATTCTCGGGCACGGGAACAGTTTCGTCAAATGATTTCCGAACTTGGTTTAGATTCGAACAAATTTGGTTTACATAGCCTTCGTTCAGGTGGTGCTTCCCAAGCAGCACGCAGCGGAGTTTCTGGGAGAGTATGGCGTAGGCATGGTGGTTGGCGCAGTATCCAAGCCGCAGATGGTTATGTCGATGAATCTTTGGAAAATACCCTTGTGGTATCTAGAAATTTGGCTCTAATTTTCAGTGTGTGATTTGCTTGTTAAACGTTGCGTGAGTTGTGCTGTTTGTTGCGGTATGGAGAGATTTACACTTGCCCAATTAATTCTGATGGCTTAACGTTGCTTGATGACCCAGAATCCTTGCCGCAGGTGGATATGCTTAACAATTTTTGGACAGTACCCTTATGGTATCCAAGCGATTAGCTATCTATTATACTGTAAATATGTTTGCTTAATGAACATTGCCTTATATTGTATCCTTATATGCTTTGGCCACTGATTGTGAATTGTCTGCTTATCCCACACCGCATTTCTGGTTGTCAGTTTTTTGGGTGCGGGGAATTCAAGAATTGTTCATTTATCTTTGCCTGAATGTAGCAAAGCGTAATGAAACAAAAGATAAATGGTTTCTTGAATTCCCAAGCACAAGTGCATTTGTCGGCAGTGTGTTTTAAGTGCCGGCGTGAGATTATGGGAAGAAAGTGTGATATGTAAATTAGCAAGTATATATTCGCTGAACAGTAAACAAGTTTTATTGTGGATTTTTACAAGCGGACAGTTAAATTTTGGTTGTAATCCTGTAATCCATTTCTTCGTAATGATTCTAGTTGTGCTTTCCGGATGATTGACAGTCATTATAAGTGGTTTTGTTTATTCAATTTCCTTTGGCCGGATCGAACGTATAGAGTTTGTTTAGTTTTTTAGTGTCTAAACAGTGTAAACAGTTGTTTTTGTTTTGTGATTAGTTGGTTAGTTCAATAAATGGGCTAAGAATTGTCTGCTTATCCCGCACCGCATTTCTGGTTGTCAGTTTTTTTGGGTGCGGGGAATTCAAGAAAAGTAATTTTGTAATGTGTCAGCTTTTGCTGTTAATTTGCTTGGGGCTCCAAATTCCAAATTATTTTCTGGTCCATTTTATGTTCAATTACATTTTTGTGCTGGAATTCATTTGTTGCCTGGTCCAAATTCCAAATTGCCCAAATTGTGTTGTGTTACCATTTTTTCTCCCTCATGCCTCTGTCACTTCTTTCTCTCAACTGTAATGGCATTAGGGATCAGTCTAAAAGAGCTGGTCTCTTTCAATGGTTGCGGTCTTTGCCGTTACTGTCGATGCCGTTTGTCTGCAAGAGACTCATTGTGCCTCCCAAGCTGAGTGTAACTTGTGGTTTTCTTCCTCTGGGTTCTTGTCGTGTCTGTCCCCTGGCTCTAGTCATTCTTGTGGTTGTGTTATTTTGTATCGTCCCTCCTTGTCTCTTGCTGCTTCGTGGACTGACAGTTGTGGTCGCTACCTCCAGTGTGAAATTTCCCTTTGTAACAAGTCCTTTCGTGTTTGCTGTCTCTACGCTCCTAACCCTAACCCTGATCGTGACCAGTTTCTGGAAGACGTCTCTGACAAAATTGATCCTTCTGTCCCCACCCTTCTTGTGGGTGACTTCAACACCGTGATTGACTGGTCGAGAGATCGGCGTGGCTCTAACCCCCTTGACGTTAGTCACGAGAGCTCTGTCCGCCTTGCTGCTCTTTTTGATGCCTGTTGCACTGTTGACATTTGGAGGTACTTACACCCTGACTCTCTGGGTTTCACTTGGATCAGATCGGATGGCTCTATGGCCTCCCGAATTGACCTTTGTGGGGTCCCTTATGTGTGGGTGCCTGCTGTCTCTTCTTGTGACATTACCCCCTGTCCTTATTGTGACCACTGTGCTCTTCTGTTGTCCCTGACTGTCCCTGATGTTGTCCCTCCTGGCCCTGGACTGTGGAAGTTGAACACCTCTATCCTGTCTGAAGACAAGTACTTTGATCTTATTGCTAATGCCTGGCGTAATTGGCGCTTCTCTGTTCCTCACTTCTCTACTCTTGCCAAATGGTGGGAGGAGGGTAAGAGCCTCATTAAAGGTATCACCGTAAAGTTCTGTTGTGATAGATCGCGTGCTCGCTCTCGGAACAGAGACCTCCTGGTCCGTCTCATTGAACACCTCAAGGCTAAAGTTGATAGTGGCTCCATCTCCTGAGTTGGTCCTTACCATTCTGCTATGGCTGAGTTAGCCAATCTTGACCTTATGGCTGCCCGTGGTGCCCAGGTACGTTCAAGAGCTCGTTGGGTAGAGGAGGGTGAAACCTCTTCTGCCTATTTTTTCAGGCTTGAGAAGAAGTGTGGCGCGGATCGTTGGATCTCCGCAATTAAGTTGGAAGATGGGACAATTGTTTCTTCCCCCGCTGACGTATGTGCGGCTTTCGCAGACTTCTATACTTCTTTCTTCTCAGCCACTCCTACTGATCCTGTTTTTCGTGATTCCCTACTTAGTAATGTTACTTCTTCTCTACCCCCTGGCATGGCTGCCCTTTGTGAAGGGCACCTGTCATCCGCTGAATGTTTCGATGCACTTCAGGGAATGGCCAGGCGAAAGGCCCCCGGCTTAGACGGTCTCCCCATGGAATTTTACTTGAGGTTTTGGTCTGTTTTGGGCTCGGATTTGGTGAACGTTCTTAATTCGTGTTTTGATGCTGGGTGTCTGTGTTCGTTATTGCTTTGTCATTTAAGTGTCATTGTCTGAGAAAGTGTTCCAGGGGCCAAAAGTTATGGTCAACCGATTTGGCTGAAACTTGGCACAGAAATTGGGTGCAATGAGATATTTCAAAAGCCAATTTGGCTCACTTCTCTGACTTTTAGTTTTGGCGTTTCAGGGGGGTCTCATTTTTACCATTTGAGCACCAAAATCCGAGCCTTCCAGGGGCCATTTGAAAGTGCCATAAAATCCAATTGGTACATTGTGCTTCCAAATGAATTTGACCATGAACTCTACTATAACAGAGCTTTTATTTCATGCATGTAACTTTGTCCTCGAGGTATTGAACAAAGAGGAGCTTGGGGTTAGAATTTGGCAAAAATTGATGTCAAAATTACAATCCAAAATTGCCAGTTTTCAAAAAATCAGTGTATCTACCTGCCTTCTTGCATAACCTCCGTACCTATACCATTATTTACCTTAGTGACCCAATTATGAAAATCAGTTGAGAAAAATTTGGCTTATCAAGGTTTGTTGAATTTTTGCTGCAAACACTCCATGCCCCTCTAAGGCCAGCAAAATGGAATTTTGAGCATAATTCATGCCATAAACAAACCAAGTTGTTGATAGGAAGCCCTCATTCTGTATTTGGTAATTGAAAATGAATTGTTAAAGCCAAATCAGTTTCATTGTTTAGAATTAGCCCGACTCTTACCGTACAATTGCTCTTAAAAGCCCTTTGATTAGCACAACAAACACCCTGATTTATCAAAACAAGGGTTAATGTTAATGTTTTCTTTCAAAACTTAATACCCATCAAACAGCAAAAATGATGAGGACCTTACCCAAATATAATGATCTTTTTAAACGATGCTCAAGTTTTTCATTGATATTTATTCAGTTTCAAGTCATAACACTTAATTCTTCTTCGTTGCTCCAAGCATGGAAAATATCCATATAATTGTCAGGAATGATTTTTTATATCATTACAAGATAAAGTTAGCTTAACAGAAACGTTCGTTAGCATATAATCTATGTCTGTTAACTGCCTGCATAGTTCTTGTAAATACTCACCAGTAAAGGGGCATGACGATGCATACATAGATATATTACAAACATACGAGCTGCAGTTTATAGCAGTGTCGATGTGACCTCGTTATTTCAGAGTCCTTTAGAGCACAGGAAATGAAACCTACTGCAAAGAAGGAATGCACATTTAGGAGAGCTGGATAGTAAAACAAAAAGCTTTTGTTGCAAATACAATAACCAAAGGAGGCCTTGCATTGAGATGATGTATCAACTGGCCCGCCATTTTGGACAAAAGATAGAGCGGGGACTGGACCGAGTTTCCATTCTTCTTCCGTTTCACGGGTATGTTTTGTCAGGCCGGGTATAAAAATTTCAAGGGTAATTTCACGATGGCACTTTGTTCCTTTGGAGGGGTAAGTGATCAGTTCGTTGCCATGTCATGGGCTGCGCATGAAACAGGAATGGTTCCTTTGTTGTCCTGCGAGATAGACATGACTGAATGGTTGAAGGAAAAGTACAAAGGGTCAGGTGCGTCAGGGGCAAGAGGAAGACCTGGTCATACCAAAGCTACAGGTAGTTTAAAATATCAGTTAGGGATCATGCACGCGCAGAAGTGACTGTTATCGCGATCCAGTAGACTCTTTTTGTTGAACAGAGACCACAATATGTTACCATTTTGTCGTCTCAAATTGTTTGTGACGAAGATTCCCCCAGGTAATTTACTTGGTTCTTGCAAAGAGAAAATAGCATTAAACAAATTGCCTGAAATTGTTCATAGAAAGGGCAAAAGGGTTGACTAAAATCCTAACTTTGAAAGGTAAAAGTACAGTTATTATATCGCAGCAATCTCGTGAACCAAAAATAACGATAAGAATAACTTGAAGGCTGTTTATCGTCTGCTCGCTCTGTTTGTTTACATTAAGTTTTACCTGTGCAGGCACTTATCATGCAATCACAATTTGAGCTTGAAACTTCACAGTTTTCCTATATTTGCTGGTTTCATCAAAGAAAAAAATCTTTGCAAACATGCTGCATCGAAGCTTTTCCATGAAGTTGACATTTTAAGCAAGAAAATGCCTTGTTTCACGGAAAACATTCTTGGTTACAAAAATTATTTGGATACATTTTTTTAATTACTTACAATTAGTTATTTTAGTATGTAAATAGAGTTGGCATAATTTTAGCATTCTTATACCGGGTTTGAAACCTGTCTCAAATTTATCGTTGTATTCTGAAGCTCGATTAATTGATTAAACATTTTTTCTACAAAAATAGATGAATCGCGATAAAAAAGTACATTCGATTTTGAGACGGTATTACGACTTCATAATGACACCATGGTACAGAATGTTTTCCTGCATATGGATGGACTCGCTGCCTCGCATTGTTACGAAGTCCTAAAATTGTCTCAAACTCTACCGAACAAGTTGTGTTATCGGATTTGCTTGGAAGATTTAACCTAACTAGACTGCGTGCTAATACATAGGCAATGAATCCATGTGTTTCCTTGAATGGGAACTGATTCTCAATCGTTCCGGAAAAGCAATTGACCAGGTAGATGTTGGAAGGATGACTGTGTGTCCAAAGCATCGGTTTCAACTTACTACGCTTAATAAAGCAAAGGTAATGGATAGAGATTTTTGTAATGGATGATTGATACACGAGCCTTATCTTGCATTACAACATACCACAGGAAATCCACCTTTTCAGGAGAGCCCTTTGAAGGTTCAGTTCATAGAAAAACAGCTTACCACCCCAGGTTACAACCCTGTCATTTTCCGAACAGAGCTGATTTTTCTCTATCGCGAAAGTACATTTGCTTGTTGTTGACATTTTTTACTTGCAGGAGCTAAGTGAATTTCATCTCTTTCCCAGTTATGTTAGTACATACTCACCCAACACTTTCTTTACTCAAACATTTCCCCAGAAAGTGGATTCCTGATTTTCTACGCGTGTGTGTGACGGGGAAGGGCCGCGGGCTAGTGAACTCGTTATATACACCCCTCACACCCCTCAATCCTGAATTACTTACATTAGGCACGGTAATGTAGGTATGTTGTTAACTTGCGCATTTTGCTCCAGGATAAATGTTGTCATCCATGCCATGAAGAAAAAGCACCATCACGTGTAAAAAAAGTGTCTAAAGCATTCATGCACAAGAGGCGTGTGAGCAAATCCATGGCGGAGGGAATCTACAGGAACACTGGCGTTGTCGTTGCGATAGGCTCTGGTAAATATGTACTGTATCTGCGTTTTCTTATTTCCGCCCATAAAACCCAGGGGTGACACTGTTCTTCCAATCAGATTCTTGTACTTTCCCCTTTTTGAAAAAAAAACTCTAGCTGGTAATAAGGACTAGCAATCAAAACTCAAAACCAGGCGGATGTACCTTGCATTCATTACCCTAATTAACGCACATGCTAAATCACTATTTTTTTGTGAAACAGCCAGCTCTTTCACCAAGAAAGTAGGGTTGCTTTTTTGTATTGTTTCCAACCTCAAAAACGATTGTAATTTGCAAGCGCCCTAGAAGGTTTTCTGTAATGCGAACTGAAGGACTGTTTGCTTGAAGGTGACCCATTTGCTTGATCGCGTGTGTTCTGATCATCCTTTTCCTAGTACCCTTTCAGCCATTTGCAGCTCATGCCGAACTCTAATTATTGATGCTCCAGCCACCCGAGTTACTGAGAGACATGAAGATCAAGTGACGACACTAGCTGCATTCCCTTTGACACCAAAGTCTTCACCCAGGCAGTTACGTCCACCACGCATTTCGGCACACTATCGTGTATGTGTTGGATCAGCTTTCTCTGTCCCTAGCAGCTCTTCGCAGGAAGAACAAGCATGTATTTACCAGAGGGCGAACGGGAGAAAAGAAACCTTAAGACACTAAACAATGCAATGGCTGTCATATCTGATGGTAACTTCACCCCATTACCCCACTATGTTGACTGCACGTGGGAAGCACTTTCTGGGGCTTCGAAGGAAGAATTCATAATAAGAGCAGAGGAAGTGGTTTCTTACCTACTAAACACGATTGCTCCTTCACAGCAGCAGCAACTTTGCGAAGGAGTGGTCAAACGTCATTGTTCTGTTGAGCACAAAATAAACAACATCACAATCGATGTGGGACTTGAAGCAATTTTGCTGGCTTACAATGAATGTTCGAATCGGTTAACAAAAACTCAGATATTATCACTCATAAGTGACAGGTTCTCTCAGTCTGAACTCCAGCAGCTTCTCCCAGGAATCTCATTACGCCAAGTAAAGAATGCTAGAAAGCACGCTTCAGAACATGGACGCGGAGAACCAAAGACAAGGAATGAGATTTTCCGATGCAGGTTGAATATGGAGAAAGTTAGGGATTTTATCGAGTTCTTTTCCAGATCCACATTCCTTCAAGATGTAGCCATTGAAACTTCCTTCAGGTGAGAGAATCCCCATCCCTTCAGTGGTTCGTACAATGACTGCGTCGAAAATCATCTACCTTTACCATGAAGAGTGTCATGAACATGGTGTGGAGTCTCTAAAGGAGCGTACCTGTTTCCGTCTGCTTGAGGTTTGTAGTGCGTCAAAGCAAAAGTCCTTGCAGGGGTTGGACCATACGTCTTCGGCTGGTGAAGAGGCATTCGAGACGATAGCCTCAGTCGTTGAGAATCTAGGTCGACACGGTGCGGGTGCAACATGGACCCAAGACACCCTTCGATCTTTAAACGCTGGAAAGAATACAAGAGCGTATACAAGAGTCGTCTAGGACCGGAAGAGCCTTGTGCTGATCACTGCACTGTGTTTGCACTATCCGATCCAGTCGAAGAGGAATTTTCAGGTGAATGTTGCCACGATGACAACCAGGCGTGTCTAGAATGCCAGGGTATTGTGGATGTTCTGAAAGCTATCGAAGACACACTCAGAAATGGAGATCTGGACTGTGAGAAGCAAAAGGAGAGAGCAAGGTGGGACTTGGATCACTTGGTTTCCAGCATCAATGCTTTGAAAGCTCATTTATTGAGGACTTTTCAACAAGATCAAGCGAGACAAGACGCACTCGATTGGTTAGATGACCAGACTATTATGGTCATAAATGACTGGGCCAGTATCCGTAAGTGAACACACATATACAGCTGCAAACAAGACTGGTTTTCCGCTTCTTGTGTAATAGAAGAGGTCCTTGTCTGTGTCAAAGCGTCGCATCAATCAGTATGTAGAGCGATCCTACGGAGTGATAATGCTGGATGCTACCACTGTAGTGCGCTTTTGCCAACCATCAATTCCACTAGCTGAAGGTCAGGCGTCGAAGTAATCCGCTATGATTTCTCTGACCCTCAGTCGGGTAAGGACTTACGTGACAGAAAGATCGCCCCTTGCAAACGGCACCTTCGACATCATGTTGCTGAAAATCACAACGTGGAAAGTGCAAAAGACATAAAGAAAGGCTTAGAGTCCCCACCAGGAATTGCAGGAACAAGCGCTGCGGAATGCAAGATTGACCAATCAGTGATGTCAGCAGGCGCTGCTAACAACAAGTTTCCGGGGATAACAAAATAAAATAATTTCCCTCTGACTTCTACGAGCAAGCGCATCTGGCAAGCTTTCAATGTTGGAGAGGGCATGGATTTGGAGGGGTCTTGGAATGAACAAGATGTCTCTGGGCTCGAACGGATTGGGGATTGGACGAAACAGATACCGTGTGTTACACAAAAGGAATGCCAGGCAAAGGGCAAACACGATGTCACTGAGTCTGTCAATACTTTTAGCTACCTTGAACCTGCTTGTATTGCCACCTTCAAGACAATCGAGGAGGCGGATGAGTACATGGACACAGGTCATCATTTCATGACTCCAGAGAAGGAGACAATATATGACAACGTATGTAGGCAGTGGGCAGCTGCAACCACATCGGTGGTATCAAAGTTGGTGGCCAGAAAATTGTTCCTTTGGCGAACGTACGACTGACCAAAGGGTGGGCCTTAAAGAAGCGGAAAGCTGCAGTAAGAATATCTTCGGGTGTCAAAGAATTTTTGACAAACGTATTCAACAAGGGAGGTAAGGATCTTCACCAAAAAGCTATGCCAACAGACGTGGTGGAGGAAATGAAGAAAACTTTCCCAGTTTCAGAGTGGGTTGAGGTACAGACTGTCAGAGGATACTTTTCTCGGCTGGCTTCGAAGCAAAAGGGACTTCCAGTGAGCGAAGAGGAGGGTGAAGACGAAGCGTTGGAGAAAGAGGATTACGCAGAGCAACTAGTCTTGGTGGCTGAACAAGAGATTGTCCTCAGGCACCCTCTTGTGTATGATGATTTTAATTTTTGTGATCTCTATGCCAAGGGTAGATTGGCCAAGGTTCTGGAAAGGCAAAAACTCAGTCAGCTTCAGTCATTCTGCGAGTATTTTGACCTAGAAATTTCTGGTCGTGCTAATCGTAAAGCATCATATTACGAACCTCATGCAATTAGCAAAGTCCTGTGATTGCCGCAAGTCAGGCAAGTAAATAATGCTTCTTCGACTTAAACCACTCTGAGTCAGTTAAAGTTGTGCCACTCGTCGACTTGGTTAAGTCATCGTACTCTCTCGTCCAAGGTGATACAATACCAATCACATCTCGAGGCGTTTCATGATTTCATTTGAACATCAACACGAAAAAAGTTTATCATCCAGCTCTTCGTAGTGTGAACCCCTTCCATGGTTTCACTTACTGAGCGATAAAGTATTTGGGAAATGTGATGAATCGTAGGTCATCTAGACGCTGATCACTGCAGCTCGTATGTACACCGTATCTACGTTTGGTCGTGATTCATTACTGATACAAAAGCTATTTAGGGTATTAAAATGTCAGACAAAGATTATTTTTGCTAAGATTACTTTATCTTTTGACAAAATGGCTTGGAAAATTATGGGGACTTTCCGTACTTGCGGCAATACATGGAAATATGGCCTGAAAAATACAAATCAGAGAAAATCTCAAGTACCTTTGTATGAGGGTAAGAACATTGTCATTTGTGCTCTATGATGGGTACAGTCAACTCTTTCGTATGCGACCACCCTTGATACAAGACAAAGTTGTCGCTTTAAATACACTGCGAAGTAGTCATCTATGGAAAAAAATAAGAGAATAAGCTCAAACCGAAGTGATTAACGTGATTACATAAAGTTATTACCTAACGAACAACAACTTAGGCAAACAGACAACTGCCAATAATGTTTCAAATCGGATAACGCTTAAAACTGTTGAAAATTTGTACATAACATCTTAAATCAATGTTACAATCCATGTTTAATCACAGATCGTATTGCAGCCTTTTTTGTTAGTCAACTGCTATAATCTGTGAGAACGCTTATTCAACGCGTTTTAAAACTGATGATATTTGAGCAATGGTTTTCTTACAGTCATACGTGATCATGCCGGGTGGCCGCTTACGAGAAGCGACACTATGACAGAGTCGACTGTCCTACCTTTTCAAAGAAAAAAAAACCTCCCTGTTTTGTTGAATCAAAGGCCTTTTTAAGAGCAATTGAACGGTAGGAGTCAAATTGGTTTTTGAAATATCTCATTGCACCCAACTTCTGTGCCAAGTTTCAGCCAAATCGGTTGACCACAACTTTTGGCCCCTGGAACACTTTCTCAGACAATGACACTTAAGAAGGGTGATCGGTTGGACTCCAAGAATTGGCGTCCGATCTCCCTTCTTAATGTGGACTACAAATTGGCTGCGCGTGTCATCACGGGTCGTGTCATCGCGGGTCGTCTCCTAAAGGTCATCCACCTGGTGGTGGAGAAAGACCAGACTTGCGGGGTCCCTGGTCACTATATTGGTGAGAATGTCGCTCTGTTACGTGATGTTGTTTATTATTCTATGTCTTTTGATACCCCTGTTGCTATTTTGTCTCTGGATCAGGAGAAGGCATTTGACAGAGTGGATTGGGATTTCATGCGGTCCACTATGTCTACTATGGGCTTTGGCCCTTCTTTCATTTGTTGGGTTAATTTGTTTTATAATCATGTCCAAAGTGCAGTGAATGTTAATGGTTATTTGTCCCCTTTCTTTGATTTATCCCGTGGTGTTCGTCAAGGTTGCCCTCTATCCCCGTTGCTTTATGTCCTCGTATCTGAAGTCCTTGCTGTCAATATTCGTTGTAACCCCCACATTTCTCGTCTTTCTTTACCTGGTTCGGCGCCCTTGTCTCCGATCTCTCAGTACGCAGATGACACCTCTCTTATTTTGTCATCTGATGATTCGATCAAAGCTGCCTTTGAAACATACGATCTTTATGAGAAGGCGTCTGGCTCCAAGCTGAACCGTGGCAAGTCTAAGGGTCTCTGGCTTGGTAGCTGGAGGGGTCGAACTGATCCCCCAATTGACCTTGATTGGTCGTCAGTCAAATTAAAAGTTTTGGGGGTTTTTATTGGGATTGGCGATCTTACTGAAGATAATTGGCGGCCCCGTATTACCGCTTTTGAGAATGTGTTGTCCTCTTGGCGCTCTCGTTCTTTGTCCTTTTGTGGTAAGTGTCTGATTATTAATGCTCTGGCCTTGTCTCGTATCTGGTATGTTGCCTCCCTTGTCTTTATGCCGCCTTGTATTGCGCATGAGCTTTGTTCTTTGGTGTTTAAGTTTTTTTGGAGTGGTAAGCGTGATCTTGTTGCCCGGTCTGTCGTCATTCAGTCTCCGTTGTTTGGTGGTTTTTCTGTCGTGGACGTTAAGTTGAAGGTCTGGTCCCTCGTGGCTCAATGGGTGAAACGTTTTGGCTCCTCCCGTTCTGGTTGGGTTTTGTTCATGTCATTTTGGTTTGATATGTGCTTGAGTGCTACTCCTCAGGATGTTTTTGCCGCTCCGTTTTCTTTTCGTCTTCATGATCTTCCTCCTTTCTACAAGTCCATTGTAGTTGCTTGGCGTGAACTGGGTGGTGCCTTTTCCACCACTCATTCTTCTTTGGTTTTTGGTTCTGCTGATCCCCATTTTCGTGTCCCTGTTTCTTCCATGACCACCAAGTCCTGCTATCTTTATTTATTGTCTGAAAGAATTGCTGACCCTCATTGTGTGGAGAAGTTTGCTCCCTCGTTTGGTCCATTGTATTGGTCGACTAGTTGGTGTTCTTTGTCCTTTTTTGATTTGGACCGTAAGGTCATTGACCTCAACTGGAAGATTGCTCACTGTGTACTCTACACCGCTGAGCGTCTTTCTTCTTTTGGCCTTTCTCTCCCGCCTCAGTGTTTTTGTGGTGCTCCTGTGGAATTTCTGACTCACCTGCTTTTTGCTTGTCCTTTGGCTCAAAGTGGTTTGTCCTGGCTTCAGTCCTTGATGTTTTCCTTTAGTCCTATGTCTCCTGTTTTGCTGCCTCGTCATTCTCTTTTTGGTCTGGATCCTTCCGAGTTGCGTGCTACTCCCCGAATTTTTGTTTACATATTGAACGTTTCCAAGTTTTTCATCTGGCTGTCAAGAAATGATTTCCATTTTCGTGGCATACAACCTGGTGCTGTTTCTGTGATCGAGAGGGTGAAAGCGCGTGTCAAGTTTAACCTGCCACTTTTCTTCAAGCGTTTCAAGTCCCGTCGTCGCAGACGCTATTTCCATCGTCAATGGGGCGCGCGCGGAGTGGTGGCTTCCGTCGTCGATGGCCAGCTTACTCTCTGTTTGTAGTTTACTTGCCTTGTCTTTTGTGTCCTCTGGTGCTGGGTCTCCTTTGCTGGTGTACTGCACAGGGGCTTGTGACAATTCTGTAGTTGGTTTGCATCTGTCTCGTTGTAATTTCTGTGTTGGGTGGTTGGGATTAGTAATGTTTTCTGGTGGAGGTGAGGTTCGGTCCCTCGGCAAAGTTGGTGTTCTGCTGAACCCTCCGCTTTAGGTGGACCCATCCTTTCGGGGATGTATGAGTCTGTTGTTCGGCGGGCATTCCACTTCCTGTAAGGGGGCCCGGCCGTCCACCTAAAATATAAAAAAACTTACCTGACGCGGGAGGTACTGTGATCAAGGAGGCAGTCCTCTCAAGGCGAGGCCCTTTCATTGCACTTGGATCGGGTGGACCCTTGCGATTACCCCAAATGTGGGTAACTCGAGCGTATAATTTCTGGTAGTGGGGACCTGCGTTCGCGCTCACCCCCGAAAAATGTGGATGTTTGATGATTGACGCTTTGCTTTGCTTTGTTTCTCAGTTGGCCGGACCGGGAGCTGGACGACGACAAGCAAGCCACGAGTCGCACAAGCGCAAGATTTCCAGCTGCAAATCGTGAGTGTGCTTGGCTTTGGGTTTGGAGCTCGTGGTGTTATGTTGTATTGAAGTGTAGTGAAGTGAAGTCAAATGTGACTTTTGCGATTTCTGTTTGTTTCAGCAGGCGGTGAATCATTTCCTGATCCTCGAAGTAACGATCGATGACTTGCGATATGGAAGGAGCAAAGCCCGGTAAGGCAAGTCGAACGGGACAAGTTCTGGCCAAACCGTGAGTTGATTTCTACCTTGAGATTGTTGTATCTGTTGTACGTTGACTAGAATAGGGAATTTGCCGAAGCGCCGACGTCCAAGTCAAGTCGTCAATAGAATTGCTTTCAGTTCAGGGCTTGAATTTGTGGTTCACCATTGAAACGCAACAGCTCGCGTGTGTTGTTTGTTTTGTCGTTGTTGATCAGGCGCAGTTGTTTGAGTAGTGGCGTTGTTTTCCGCACTTTTAGCTGCTTGTAACGTGTTTCTGCAAAGCAGATTCGATTTTGCTTCGAATTATGTGATGTCACACAAGGCAATTTCATGTCAGAAATAACCGTTTCCCACGTGAACGTTAGCTCGCTCGCGCGTGGGTTTAGATCAAAACATTTATCCTGCGACAATTTTAGCGGCATTTTCATGTTTTGTGCCCATCTTTTGAGCCTTGCAATTGCTGTAAATGATTGTTTGTGCTTTTCAACGTCTGCCATATCCCAGATTGATGGTAAAAGAAGGCAAAAATGCTAGGTGGAAAATCAAATGGGGGAGAAAATGAAAAGTCTACAACACGGGGTATTCCCAGGCGGTCACCCATCCAAGTACTAACCCCGCCCGACAGGGCTTAACTTCGGTGATCGGACGAGAACCGGTGCTTTCCCTGTGGTATGGTCGTAGACATCTGAAAAGGCTGCAAATTTAGTACTTTGAATGGGCAACCAGAGAGAGCAAACGCAAAGCAAAGCGATAATACGAACCAGGAATCTTTACCAGGCATTTGTTGGTATCTCTGCAAGTTGCATGCACGTGGAGAGCGAATGATGCTTCTGCCTGTGTCTGTAAGGCTTTCTCAGTAACGCAATTTAGTACCGTTGCTTGCCCCCAAAAGTTGCCTCGTTTTTGGGGTAAAAGGTAACCAGGTGTTGAATTTCACTCACCCCTGGAGAGACGTTATCAACTTTGCTGCTGAATTTCTTTGATCTCTCCGTAGAATCTCTCTGTAGAACTGGTACTTCTGTGTCGGCAGGGGAGGGAAAGTTCGGTATCGCTTCTCTGCCTTTTGGCTAAGATCAAGTGTAGACGTGTTCTCGCTTGCTCCGTGATTTCAGATTGTGTGGTTCGTTGGTTTTTCAGATTTTGGTGTGTTTTTAGTGTTTGATCGCTCCCAGCCTTTGGCTGTAACCTTGTTTCATACCTCGGCCTTTTGGCTAAGTCAAGGGGTTTAGTGATCTGTTTTGCTTTTTAAGCAACTGTTTTTCTGCTAAGTCAGAAAGGCAAGTGAAGAAACTATTGATATCAGTCAGTTTTCGAGTTCTGGAGAGGTATATGAAAAGGAAAGTGCGGCGAAGGAAGGCACGACTGGTACGTGGGCTGATGAGTCACCTGATCCCTCTGAGGGTGTGCCAATTCCAGATGCCGTCGAATTTAATTAATCATGGAACCCGCTTTAAGTATGTTTCGTATTGGAGTCAAACCACGAGGCCCAGGTTGGTTAAAAGTTTGTCTGTCTACTTTTCTGTGGACACAGTGGTTACTAGTCAGGCGATTTTAGAAGCCTTCGATACTGCTGGGATAGAAATCGATTTCATTTCGTCGATTCAGTGGCGGGCGTCTAATCGCACGTGGGTTGTTTCCTTCGACAATCAACTTGCCAAAGAATCGGCCATAGAAGTTTCTTCCATCTAAATTGGCGGCACAACGGTCTTCCTGGGAGATTGCGAGAATCGTCTGGTCTTAGTTAAAATTTTTGAAGCACCAGCAGAGTTACCGAATACGGTTGTGATTCGGCGTTTAAATCATTATGGGCGAGTCATGAGCTTTCGAAGAGATAAGATTGCACAATTTATTGAAAGCGGCGTTCGTACGGCGAGGATGAGTCTCAACCAGCATATTCCATCTATAATTAATCTCGCGGGCGAATATGTTAGAGTCTGGTATCCGAATCAGCTGAAGTCGTGTCGAAATTGTGGATCTCTTGATCACCTAGCTAGAGATTGCTTTTCGGCTCGGTGTTTCAATTGTGAGAAGCCCGGCCACCGTACTGAAAAGTGTGAAGATCCAAAGTGTACCTGCTGCAAGTCTGATGAACACCGATTGGCGGACTGTCCGTTTGTGAAGTACAGCGCGAATGTGGACAGCACGCTTCGGGAGCAGTCGGAGGAGGATAAGCAGAGGGAGAAAGAGCAGTATAAGGAAAGGGTGGAGAAGGTAAAGAAGAAACGTGACGCAGCAAGCAAACAACGCGCTCAAATGCAAATGTCTGCAGAGAAGTCCGCTGAGGGAAAAGATGAAAGGGTGAAAGATAAAGGCAAGGACAAAGGAAAGGACAATGGAAAGGTAGAGAGAAAGACAAAGAGAGTGATAAAGAGGATGACAATGGCAGGCGTGGCGAAAAAAGAGCCAGAAGAGAGCGTAGTGAAGAGGATAGAGAGAAACGAGATCGACAAGAATACGAGGCTTGGAAAGAGGAAAGAAGAGAACGTGATCGGGACGATCGTTGCGAGCGAGATTATCCTCGCCGCGATTATCGCAGAGAACGCTCCTCGCGTTGTGATTGGGATGACTATTATTCTTCGGATGATAATGCAGGTTGGACTGAAGTGTCATACAGGCGTGGACGCCGCCGTGATCATTAATGATTATTTACGATGAATAGGCTCAATGTTCTTTCTTTGAATGTTCGCGGACTTGGATCTGCAGGCAAATCCGCTAAGCTGGTTAATGAATTTACTCATTTCAATTGTGATATTGTTCTTTTGCAAGAGACCCATGTTTCTTGCAAAAAACAGGCCGAACAATTTGAAAAGCTTTGGAAAGGAAAGTGTTATTGGTCCTTTGGGATCGGCAAGTCCGCGGGTGTTGCCGTTCTCTTTGGGCCTAATTTTTCTGGGAAAATTATTGGCTTTTTGTTTGATTCTAATGGAAGAATTTTGAGCCTATTGATTGATTTTCATAATTTATTTCTTAACATTGTTAATACTTATTCTCCAAATCTTCCTTCTGAACGCAAATTTTTTTTTCTGATTTGCACAATTATTTTCTTTCACAAGGTGTTTTATTTATCGGCGGTGACTTTAATTGCATCGATAATGTTTTGGATAAATTGAATTGCTCTATTGTTCCCGCTGCGGATAAAACATCTCTTGGCACACTTATGTCTGATTTCTCGCTTGTTGACGTTTGGCGTAAACAAAATCCGTGCAGGGTTTCTTTCACCTGGTCTAATAGTAATTGCACTCAAGCTTCTCGAATCAATCGCTTTCTTATTGCTAAATCTCTTTTCTCTAAAGCTTCTTGTGAAATGTTGCCGTGTGTCTTGTCTGACCATGATTTTGTTAAATTAAGTGTTTTGCTTGATGGTGTTGTTAAGCGCGGTTTGGGTGTTTGGCGTTTTAACAATTCTCTTCTGTCTGATCTCGATTTTAAAAAAAGACTTAAAACGCGTCATTGCTGATTTTAAACTTAGATCCCCCGAGTTTGTGTCTTTGCGTGAATGGTGGGACTCTTTAAAAATTGAAATTAGGAATTTTTCAGTTTGTTTTTGTGTCCGTAAGCGTCGTATGTGTAATCAAAACAGAATTTCTCTCACTAAGCGGTTAATTTGTGCTAAAAATTCTTTTCAGTCTGCTGAGGTTGTTATTGATCTTGAAAATCAATTGTCCTCGCTTCTTTCAAAGGAGGCCGAAGGTGCTAAGATAAGATCTCGAGCACAATGGTTTGAAGAAGGTGAGAAGCCGACGCGGTATTTTTTCCGTTTGGAAAAAACCAGCGCGGCTTCGAACTCTTTTACTTCACTCTACGATGAAAATGGTGTTGAGAACAATTCGTACGAAGATTTGGAAATGATTTTGACTCACTTTTACCAGGATTTATTTATGAATGATTCTCTTGACATGCAAATTCAGACTGACATTATTGATGCACTTGAATTCTCGCTTTCTGATCATGAACGTGAAATGTGTGAAGGCCTTTTTACTATTGATGAGTTACTTGCCGCTTTGAAAGGTCTTCAGACCGGCAAAACACCTGGTTCTGATGGCCTTTCAATGGAATTTTATCTTCATTTCTGGGAAGACTTGAGTGATTCTTTGCTTTCTGTTCTCAACGAGTCCTTTCATGCTGGCTCTCTTGCTGAGAGCCAGTATGAGGGACTTTTACGTCTAATTCATAAAGATGATAGGCGTTTGCCGAAAAATTGGCGACCAATTTCTCTTCTAAATACTGATTATAAGCTAGCTTCCAAAATTATCACTGAACGACTGAAAAAGGTAATGGCCTCCATCATGCACCAGGATCAGACCTGTGGCGTGTTGGGGCGTTCAATTTTTTCAAATCTACATCTTGTTCGTGACGTTCTGGATTACATTGACAAAACTAATGAGCCTCCTATTCTTGTCACGCTAGATCAAGAGAAAGCCTTTGATCGTGTCGATCACGAGTTTATGTTGTGTGTCTTGCAAAAATTTGGGTTTGGCCCCTCCTTTTGTCGGTGGGTTGGAATTTTTTATGGTCGTGCTTTCTCCCGTATTTTGATTAATGGTTCGCTTTCTTCCCCTGTCTACCTCTATCGCGGAGTTAGGCAGGGTTGTCCTTTATCTCCTCTTCTTTATGTTTTAGTTTCAGAAGTTTTGTCAACGCAAATCCGTCATTGTGATGATATTGAAGGTTTCCTGCTCCCTGGGGCGGGTGGCCTTCAATTTAAAATATCACAATATGCTGATGATGCCACTTCTATTCTTACATCTCTTTCCTGTATGCTCAAAGTTGTTCGTAAGTTTGAACTAGGTTCTGGTGCAAAATTGAATACTTCTAAGTCTGAGGCCATGTGGCTTGGTCGATGGCGTAGTCGGGGGGATTCCCCTTTTGGTCTTAAATGGGTGACTAAAATCCGTATCCTTGGTGTTTTTTTCTCGAATGGTCTTGTTTCTGTCGATGACGATAATTGGAAAGATAAGTTGAATAAGCTGAGTTCTACTTTGGGTTTATGGAAACAAAGAGATCTCTCATTTGTTGGTCGCTCTATGATTGTTAATGTTTTTGGGGCTAGTCGCCTGTGGCATGTTGCCAAGGTGATATTTCCCCCCTTGTGGGTTCATGATCGTTTTAAATCAATTGTTTGGCATTTTATTTGGAATGGCAAAATGGAAAATGTTAGTCGAGAGCGTTGTTGTGCGTCGGTTAAGATCGGTGGCCTTAATGTTGTCAATTTTAGTGTTAAGTGCGCTAGTTTGCACCTCTCCAATTTTCTCAGTTTGCGGGATGAATTCGGTACCTGTAAGTGGCATTATCTTGCATGGTATTTTTTAAATAATAGATTAGCTGTTTTAGATAGTCGTTTTCCTTCTCTTCTAATTTGTATCCTTCTTCCGATCTGCCTTCTCGTTATTATACTAAGTGTCTAAGTTATTTTCGCTTTTTATTTGCTAAGTACCTGATGATCTGTCATGTAAATTTCTTTACTCTTTGCTTCTTGAGGTTCCTCCTGTAGCGCCCAAGTCGGCCGGTTTCTGGGGCTCCGTTGTCGGTCGTCCCATTAATCGGTGGGCTTGGGTGTGGCGCAAATCCAGATTTAAGCTGGTTGAGAACAGGAAAAATGATTTAATTTGGCTTTTAATCCATTGAGTTATTCAGGTTCGATATGCACTCAAGTCTTGAGGTTATATTAGTAATGATAAGTGAGCGATTTGTAATCGTACTGAAAATATAGAACACTGTTTTTTGGAATGTCCCAGGGTAGTAAAACTCTGGGAGCATTTTTCCCCTGTTCTTGATACGTTGCTCGATTCTCCCTTCCTTGTTTCTCCTAAATCTGTCTATTATCCCTTTTCTAGTGCTCAGTCTTCTACTGGCGCTATGATCTCTAATTATCTTCTGGCTACCATTTTGTATTGGGTGTGGCTTGCCCGAAATCGTGCTACTTTTCGTAACTCTCCAATGAGTTCTGACAAGATAATTGGCTTAATCAAAAATGATGTCTGTATGAGAGTTTGTGGTGATCGCCCTGATAGCGTTTGAAACTTTTGGTC
>CM042748.1:38595834-38610360 GCA_022496165.2 Catalaphyllia jardinei | reverse complement strand
GGGTTAGAACGGTGGCCGCGCCAGGAATTTTCATACTTACCTGACGCTTTTCAAGCCTGGGGTAGTATCTTGTGGAGCTTGGTCTTCTGGATAGACGCAAGTACTGTGATTCATTCCTAGATGCAAGTACCGAGACATTTTTCATTTGGATTTGGTAAGTTTTTAATTCTGCTTTCTTTGCCGTGACCCTCCCAGGGACTTCATGCTGGTCGTCCTGACCTAACCTGGGGTAAGCGGCATCTTTAGCGTCTTTCCTTTTTCCTTTTCACTTCTTGGTTTCTCGGTCTTTGCACCTTTTTGCTCGACGCAGTTTTTCGGCTGGGAGCTTTCTTTAGCGCTTAATTGTGCCAGTTTTCTGGCCGTTGCGTGTTTTCTTTTAAGTTAAGCTCGGGTGCCTATCCGGCTTAACCTTTTTGCGTGTTTACCTTTTTGGCGTCTTAATTAGCGCCCTTTCATCTCAATTGTGTGGCGGGTTTTTTGACCCTTTGCTTTCATTTTTTGCGTGTGTTTTCCAAATTCTTTCATTAATCGGTCAATTTGATTGGCGCATTTTTATCCATTTAATCTTTGCTCGTGTGGTTTTGATTGGCCTTTTTTGCTTATTCTTTTCATATTGGTGTGTGTCTTTGAAATTTATTATTTTTTTTGTCGGTCTTTTTGGCTGATTGTTTTTCATATTTATTCTTGTGTGGTTACCAAATTTTCTAGTTTAATTCAATATTAAGTCATTTGAATAATTGTAGGCGGGTTAATATTCTCGTCAACTAATTAACTGTGTACGCGTAATAGTAAGCGGGTACCCGTTTTTCTAAACGTTAAATAAATAAATAATACCGTAGGTGTGATTTAAATAATTGTAGGCGGGTAAATAATCCCGTTAAGAATATTTACTTTCTACTGAAGGCGGGTAAATATTCCCGTGAATAATAATTGATATTGTAAGCGGGTAAAGTCCCGTGATTGAAATAACTATACGCGGGTAAATAGTCCCGTAGATAATTAATTGTAGGTAAATAATATATTAATTGTAGGTGGGTAATAACCCCACAAGCTGGAATAATTATAGGCGGGTAAATATTCCTGTAAAGAGTAATTGTTTTGTAGGCGGGCAAAATCCTGTGAGTTAAATAATTGTAGGCGGGTAAAACCCCGTGGTTTAAATCTCAATTCCTCTCCTTTCTCATTATGAGGCTCCCAAAAACGCTTAATGTCCAGGTGGGCAAAAAATTAAATGATAAAGCCAAACCTGATATTATGGTGGAGGTGGAAAAGATTTTTAATTTGTACGGCGTGGTGGCGATCCAAATTGCTTACGATGTAATTCGGGTCACTTTCTTGACCGATGAGGGTCATAGGAGAGCTAAAGAGCTCTCTGGGGTGCGTCTCTTTGGACTATGGTGTCCCATCTTGGGTGGAGGCCCACCTGTTACCATGGTCCGTGTCTTTGACTACCCGTTTGAGGAGGATAACTCATTCATTTCTGCCATTTTCAAGGACTTTGGTGAGGTTAAGAAGGTTAAAAATCAGACCTTCCTTTCGAACAACTTCATTTATACGGGCACTCGTCTCGTATCCATTGTCCTCAAGGGCACTCCACCCAGGGGCTTAATGATCAACGGCTATTTTTGTCGGGTCTAGTATAAAGGCCAGCCTTTGATTTGTAATCTTTGTGGGGTGCAAGGCCACAAGTCTGCCGTCTGTCCAAACAAGGACAAGTGTAGGTGATGTGGTGAGGCTGGGCATTTTGCCCGAACCTGCACTAACGCTTGGGCCACAAATCGTGCCCCCTCTTCTGCTGCGGAGCCTTCTGCCGCTGCAGAGGCTGGTACGCTAATTGAGGCCCTTCAGGGGGATGATCCTGGTCCCGTATCTGGGCCCAGTTCTGCTGGAGGTTCTACTCCCGAGCTTTTCACCAATGCTGCATCGGGGTCTGTTTCTGCTGGAGGTTCTGCTCCTCAACTTTTGACTAATGTTGAGCCCAGTCCCTCGGTTTCCTCCTTGACTAATGTTGTGCCTAGTCCCTCGGTTTCCTCCTTAACGTGCGGGCAACGTTTGGCCGAAACTGTGTCTTCTGGGGGTTCTGCCTCTCAGCCTTCCACAGATGTTGAGCCCAGCCCCTTGGCTGTTTCTTTATCGTCTGAGACCCATGGCCCAGTGCCAATGGACTCAGAGACCGGTGTTTTACGTGAAAAGGATGGCGCTGTGAACCCTGTGGGTAGCGCAAGTGAGTCTTCTGGTACCAAAAGGGTCCTTACTGACCTTGATGATGATACTGAGGCCAGTCAGAGCATTCTTGTTGATGCCCAAGACGCCCATGTTCTTATGAAGAAGATTAAGCTGATTTTTCATAAAGGCCCTTCAGGAGTTACGAAGCCTGTAGTTAAGCCGGGTCAGCATTCCTTGCCTCCTGTAGCTGCTAGTCGGCCTCGGCAGAGGTCAAACTCAATGTAATATTCAAGCTTGCAACTCTAAATGTTAATGGGTTGCGTGACTCAAACAAACGGATGTCTCTGCTGCAGTGGCTCAGCCACCTTTCTCTAGATGTGGTTTGTCTCCAGGAGACTCACGCTACTTCTTGTGCGGAGTGTGTCTCCTGGTTCTCGTCATATGGTTTTCAAGTCTTGTCGTCTCCGGGTTCAGCGCACTCATCTGGAGTGGCAATTCTTTTTAGGCCAACTTTTGATTTGGTAAATTCTGTATTCGATTTCAGTGGCCGTTTCATCATGGGGCATTTTAAATATCATGGCCTCACTTTTGGTGTTGCTTGCATTTATGCCCCCAATAGGAATCCTGGCAGAAATGACTTCTTTGACTTTTGCGTCGACAAAATTGATCCTGCTACTCCCACTATCATTTGTGGTGACCTAAACACAGTGTTTGATAGGTCGTTAGATAGGCGTGGTTCTGATGCTTCGGATTGCTCTCGTGAGAGCACTGTGAGTTTGAAAGCCCTTTTTAGAGAGTGCTGTGTCACCGATGTGTGGCATTTTCTGCATCCATCTGTTATTGCTTTCACGTGGTTGAGACCTGATGGCCTCCTATCTTCACGTATAGATGTTATTGGGTGCCCATCACCTTGGCTTCACCTGGTCAATTCTTGTGATATCTTGCCTTGCCCCTTCTCGGACCACGCTGCTGTCACCTTAGATTGTGCTCTGCCTGAGCCTCTGCCTCGAGGTCCTGGAAGGTGGAAACTGAATAACTTGACTTTGCAGGACCCATCTTTTCGCAACCTTATTATTGATTTCTGGGCCTTTTGGAGGCTGCGTAAGCAATCTTTTTCTTCCATCCAGGAATGGTGGGATAAAGGTAAAAGTTGAATTAAAGGCCTTGCCATCTCGTTTTGTAACAAAAGGCAGTCTGAACGTCGCCAATCTCGTTCAGTTTCAACTGCCCTTGCTGCTCATATGAAAAGTAAAATTGATGCTGGCTCGGTTTCCTTTTTGGAGATTTATCATCCAGTTCTAGGCAGAATCGCCGACTTGGATCAATTTGATGCTGAGGGTGCCCGTGTTCGTTCCAGAATCCAGTGGGCAGAAGAGGGTGAATCCTCTTCTTGCTTTTTCCTGAGGCTTGAGAAAAAGGCTAGCGCAGAAAGCTGGATCTCTGCCATGCGCTGTACTGATGGGACCATCGTCTCAGACATTGCCTCCATTTGCTCTTCTTGGGTGGATTTCTATTCTGATCTTTTCACTGCTGGTGAAATCGATTTATCAGCCCAGCATGACCTTCTCTCCAATGTCTCTGCACATCTTCCGGATAGTGCTCAAGACAGTTGTGAAGGCCTGTTGACAGCCGAGGAGGTCCATACTGCCCTTGAGGGTATGGCACACAATAAATCTCCGGGTTCTGATGGTTTGCCCATGGAATTTTATTCCACTTTTTGGGACATTCTTGGTGGGGATCTGGTGGACGTTCTAAATTCTTCTCTAGCTTCGGGATCTTTGCCTGCATCGCTCCGTTGTGCTTTCATCTAACTTATTTATAAAAAGGGCGACCGTTTTGAGCATAAGAATTGGAGACCAATTAGCCTCCTAAATGTTGATTACAAATTATGTGCACGATCATTGGCGGGTCGTATTCTAAACGTCTTGCATCATGTGATTGCTTCGGATCAGACTTGCGGTGTACGGGGTCGCTTTATCGGTGAGAATGTAGCTCTTCTCAGGGATGTCATCCACTACACTTCCGAGTTTGGCACGCCTGCTGCTATTTTGTCCTTGCATCAGGAGAAGGCCTTTGACAGAGTTGATTGGCCTTTCCTTTTCCGGGTTCTTGGACATTTGGGTTTTGGCACATCTTTTATTTCGTGGGTTCGGCTCCTCTACACGGGCATCCGCAGTGTCATTCTTATCAATGGATATACTTCGAAGTGTTTCTTTCCATCTCGTGGTGTGTGGCAAGGGTGTCCACTCTCTCCCTTGCTCTATGTCATCTCCATCAAAGTTCTAGCTGCCAATCTTCGAGTGCATCCGTCTATTGTGGGTTTAAAGCTTCCGGGCATTCCGCAGCCCTTGCCTGCATTATCCCTTTATGCTGATGACACCTCCGTGATTACAGTCTCTGATGCTGCAATTCTTGCTGTCTTTGATACGTATGGTACTTTTGAACGTGGCACGGGCTCCAAATTAAATCTAAATAAATGTGAGGGTCTCTGGCTCGGTGCGTGGCGTAATCGCATTGATTCGCCTGTTGCCATTACGTGGACTTCCTCTAAAATTAAAAGTCTTGGGGTCTATCTAGGGAACGGGAATTTAGATGAGGAAAATTGGCGACCTCGTATTGAGGCAGTTGAACGCTGTCTAAAATCCTGGCGTTCCCGCGCTCTGTCCTATTCTGGGAAGGCCATCATTATCAATCGTTATCAATGCTTTGGCCCTCCCTCAAAGTAAGTAAGAGAATAGGAATTCTTGGCCGCACCAGGAGGAACATTAGCATGTATACTGCTAATACAATCTACAAATCATTTATTCTTCCTGTAATTGACTACTGCGATTCCGTTTGGAACTGTTGTGGACTTTCGAATGCTCATAGGATAGAGGGGTTGCAGAGACGCGCGGCACGGATAATCATGCAAACTGACAGCAGTGACGATGCGCTAGATCATCTTGGTTATGTTACCCTGGAGTTAAGACGCGAGACCCATGTACTTAAACTAGTTAAGAAGTGTTTAAATAAGCGCTGCCCGCAATTTTTAATGGACTATTTTTATTTTAATAGAGATGTTTTACCTAGAAGGACGCGGCAAAGCGATCGTCTCCGTCTGCCCTCCATTAAATTAGAGGGCACAAAAAAGGCTTTTTATTATCATGGTTGTACAGTTTTTAATCGTAATTTGTGACTTTTTAATCGTAATTTTTACCGTATTTGTAATATATATTTGTAATTTTTTTATCGGCTTAGTTATTTCTACATTGTGATCATATTTTTAACTTTCTTATTTCATATTAGTAATTATTATTGTTATTTATATATTAGTTTTTATTATCTAGGGCCTCTAATGATAACAGTTGTTTTAACTGAAGGAGTTGCCCTAGTTAAATAAAAGTATCTTCTTCTTCTTCTTCTTCTCTCCCGGATTTGGTACGTTGCCTCTCTCGTCTTCTTCCCTTCATGGGCTCGTGCTGAGCTGAACTCACTAATTTTTAGCTTCTTCTGGGCTGGCAAGAGGGACCTGGTAGCTCGTAAAGTTCTCTTCCATCCTTACACCTCTGGAGGATTTTCTGTGGTGTCGATTGATTTTAAGGTCCAATCTCTTCTGGTCCAGTGGATTAAACAGTTTTTAATTAGCCCTAACGGGTGGGTTTACCTCCTCAAGTATTGGTTTTTGGATCACTTTGATGCTACTCCCCTTGACGTTTTTTTTCAAATCCCCATAGCTTTCTGGCTTCTCGCCTCCCACCTTTTTATTCTTCCGTCTTGGAATCGTGGATTGCCCTTGGGGGCTCCTCATCCACATCTGGTTTGGTGTTGGGCGTTGGAGCATCCACTGGTCCCATTTTGGTCTCTTCCGTTTCCTCCAAGATCTGTTATAAAGTACTCCTTGATTTGAACCCAGTTCAGCCGCACTGTGTGCGGAAATTCATGCCATCCTTTGGCCCACTTGACTGGCAGGCTACCTGGAAGTCTTTGTATTTCATGCCACTAGACCGGAAAGTCAGGGACCTTAATTGGAAGATCGCTCACGGCGTCCTCTACACCGCAGAGCATTTGATTTCGTTTGGTTATGACTATCAGCCTTCGTGTTTCTGCGGTTACCATCTCGAGTCCTCAGAGCATCTCTTCTTTTCCTGCCCGCTCTTTCAGAGTGGCCTGGACTGGATTCAATCTTTGTTGTTCTTGTCATCTCCTGCTGCGCCCTCTATCACAGTCAGGCACGCTCTCTTTGGTTTTTCTTCTGACGATCTCCTTTGTGTGCCTCGGGTCTTTTCCTAGTTCCTGGATGTTTGCAAGTTTCTGGTGTGGGCTCAGCGGAATGACTTCCGTTTCCACTCTGAGCCCCCCAGCGCTCTCCATCTCCTGGCCCAATTAAAGCAGCGTCTTCACTTTTACCTTCCGCTTTTCTTTAAGCATTTTCAATCCTGTCAGCGGCGGCGTTTTTTCCTACAACAGTGGGGTGCGAATGGCATCGTTGGGCGCTTGGAGGGGGCTTCATTTAAAGTAGTTTTTTAAGTTTTTTGGATATTTGTGTTTTTATTGGTCTTTTTAACTATGTTTCTCTTTTGGGCGTGTCTTCTGTCTTGGTCGCCTCTTGGGGTTGTACTGGACTCAGGCATGTCTCCTGCTATGTTTCGTGTCTCTCTTTCCATTGTTTCTTGTCCTGGTCGCCTTTTGGAGTCGTACTGGGCTTCTTCAGTCTTTCCTCCTGTTTTAGTGATATATTTTAGCTTGTTAGGCCTTTTTACCCATCTCCTGTAGGTAAGGTGGGGTTCGACTCCCCGGCGAAGTTGGCGGGCCGGCCTCTTATGAGGGTGCCCCCTTACTTTGGCGGTTCATCCCTGTCTTTTATCCTCTCGTCTCTAAATGGAAGGTGGGCATTGCACTTCGCCCATCGAACCACCTTAAATATAAAAAAACTTACCTGACGCGGGAGGTACTGTGATCAAGGAGGCAGTCCTCTCAAGGCGAGGCACTTTCATTGCACTTGGATCGGGTTGACCCTTGCGATTACCCCAAATGTGGGTAACTCGAGCGTATAATTTCTGGTAGTGGGGGCCTGCGTTCACGCTCGCCCCCGAAAATTGCATGTGTTGGCCGGGCGAATGGTCAAGGATGTTTGATGATTGACGCTCTGCTTTCTTTCTCAGTTGGCTGGGCCGGGAGCTGGACGACGACAAGCAAGCCATGAGTCGCACAAGCGCAAGATTTCCAGCTGCAAATGGTGAGTGTGCTTGGCTTTGGGTTTGGAGCTCGTGGTGTTATGTTGTATTGTAGTGTAGTGTAGTGAAGTGAGGTCAAACGTGACTTTTGCAATTTCTGTTTGTTTCGGCAGGCGGTTAATCATTTCCTGATCCTCGAAGTAACGATCGATGACTTGCGATATGGAAGGAGCAAAGCCCGATAAGGCAAGTCGAACGGGAAAAGTTGTGGCCAAACTGTGAGTTGATTTCTACCTTGAGATTGTTGTATCTGTTGTACTTTGACTAGAATAGGGAATTTGCCGAAGCGCCAACGTTGTCCAAGTCAAGTCGTGAATAGAATTGCTTTCAGTTCAGGGCTCGAATTCATGATTCACCGTTGAAACGCAACGGCTCGCGTGTGTTGTTTGTTTTGTCATTGTTGATCAGGTGCAGTTGTTTGAGTAGTGGCGTTGTTTTCCGCACTTTTAGCTGCTTGTGACGTGTTGTGCAAAGCAGATTCGATTTTGCTTCAAATTATGTGATGTCACACAAGGCAATTTGATGTCAGAAATAACCGTTTCCCACGTGAACGTTAGCTCGCTCGCGCGTGGGTTTAGATCAAAACATTTATTTCGCGACAATTTTAGCGGCATTTTCATGTTTTGTGCCCATTTTTTGAGCCTTGCGATTGCTGTACATGATTGTTTGTGCTTTTCAAGGTCTGCCATATCCCAGATTGATGGCAAAAGAAGGCAAAAATGCGAGTGTGTAAAATCAAATGGGGGAGAAAATAAAAAGTCTGCAACACGGGGTATTCCCAGGCGGTCACCCATCCAAGTACTAACCCCGCCCGACAGGGCTTAACTTCGGTGATCGGATGAGAACCGGTGCTTTCCCTGTGGTATGGTCGTAGACATCTGAAAAGGCTGCAAATTTAGTACTTTAAATGGGCCACCAGAGCGAGCAAACGCAAAGCAAAGCGATAATACGAACCAGGAATCTTTACCAGGCATTTGTTGGTATCTCTGCAAGTTGCATGCACGTGGAGAGCGAACGATGCTTCTGCCTGTGTCTGTAAGGTGTTCTCAGTAACGCAGTTTAGTACCGTTGCTTGCTGCCAAAAGTTGCCTTGTTTGGGGGGTAAAAGGTAACCAGGTGTTGAATTTCACTCACCCCCAGAGAGACGTTATCAACTTTGCTGCTGAATTTCTTTGATCTCTCTGTAGAACTCTCTCTCTGTAGAACTGGTACTTCTGTGTCGGCAGGTTGCTGAATAGCGTCGGCTTACAGTGGGTTCCAGGCCCCCAGGTGTCAGAATATTGACCACCATATCTCCGAGAGGGAAACCCTGGACCAGCCTCCTAGGGGAGGGAAAGTTCGGTATCGCTTCTCGGCTTTTTGGCTAAGATCAAGTGCAGTATTATACTGGTCTTGGCCGAAAGCCAGAATAGTCCTTTTCCTAGAGTGTCACTTTGGAGGTGCTTTGCCACAGCTTCTGGACAACTTCAGAACCACCTGTCAGCAGTCTCGTGCCCAGCCCGCCCCTTTCAACTCTGGTGGTGAGTACGGCTGTGTTTTCTCATCACGTGATTCGGTCACGTGATGCCCCTTAGCAAGCCGCGGGCTCAATTCGCCCAAAGGAGAACTGTTTGCTTAATTGTGGATAATGATAGTGTATCGGTGTATACCAATATCCAATAGGCTATCGGTTTCAAACAACTTTATTCCGTTTGGTAGCAGAAGCGTAGCGTATAATTGAAGCGATGATATGTAGTACGTAATGTGTAGCGTATAGTGTATAGTTCGAAACCTGCAAAGTAATACAAAACTGTCCATTTATGATCTCCAGATAATAGAAAGAAATACAAATGAATATTTACCCGATGGCCTTCAGATAATGTCTTATCACAGTTGCTTCTGTGTCAATTGGACAGTGATACAGTAATTAGGCAATTATCGTTTGTTATGCGCGCGTAATTATACAAAATTATAATCAATGACGATACAATAGACGCCTTGAAAATCGCGCAATCGTTCCCGGATTATTCAGGAGAAATTAAAGGCATCATCCCCCTTTTCGGTGGCAAATGCTTCGACATCACCTTGGCTAGCCCGGAGGCTGCCGCTAAACTAGCCCAGGAGGGCATTGACTACGAACAAACGCATAAACCGCTCCGGCTTTTGGGCCAGCGAAGTATACACGTTTCAGTTTTCGTGTCGGTAGAATTCCCTGACGAGGACTTGTTAAATCTCCTCTCCACGTATGGAGAATTAAAATCCAGGTCTGTCCGCCACCTCTTCTTCGCCGAGGAAGGTTACACACACATCGAAAATGACATTCGCGTCGTGCAATTCAACAAAATCGACCGAGATATTCCAAAGTGCGTGCTCCTTGGTGGCCTCGAAATTGGTTTTAAATATTCAGGGCAGCCTGTGACGTGTCATCGCTGTCAATCCACAGAGCACATGGTGAAAAACTGCCCGAAAAGGCGCCAACGACCACCCCCATCCCCCAGCGGAGGACGACCCGCCAGAGACAGGGATGGACACTTCAACCCCAAGCCTGTTTACCCAACCTGGAACAGCGTCTTAGGCCTCAGCCGCTTCCAAACCCGGCGAAAAATCTGTGGCCAGGGAATCAGACGAGGAATTACGTGCGTGGGGCGAACAAATGCGCCGAGAAGAGGAAGAGGCCATGGTGCAATTGCGTGCTAGTAGAGGCCGCAAACGCGAGATCCCCTCCCCCTCAGGGAGCGACAACGAACAGGAGAGCCCCTCAAAAAAATCCTCGGTGCCTGCCGCCTCACCGGAGCACGAGTACAACACAGGTCCCTGCAGCTCCGAAACCTCAGAAGTCCAAGAGCCAGCCCCGGCCCCATCTCCGGCTGGCCTACGTGATTTTATGTCCGCCCTAAACTCCAAGAATTGGCAAAGAAGTGCCCTCATAAAAACCATTCCCGGTGACATTTATTACCACTGCCAGGTATGTTTAATCCAACATAAACACGGCGATTTTGACACCAACACAGCCAAGTCGCTCGGAAACAATAACAAAGAAAAGGAGGTGTGGAGGCCTCTCAAGGGCACTATCCCACAAGACGCGTTTGCCATGTTACTGACCAAGTTCAAGAACCTTCAGGCGAAATATGAAATCTTTACTTCTGACTAACTCTGTACATTCAAGTTCTTAAGTTTTAGTTTTTTCTTCTTAATTATGGCAGTGTCTATTTGCACAATTAACGTAAATGGCATTGCAGAACTTCCGAAACGCGAGAAGATATTTAAATATCTACTAGATAAGAATTTTGACATCGATCTCCTCCAGGAGACACATTTGCTGGCTGTCACGCAAGGTAAGTTGTGGGAGAAACAATGGGGCGGTCGCGCTCTGTGGTCTCCGGGCACAAATCGATTGGCAGGGGTGGGCTTTCTTATTCATCCTGGGAACGCAGTCGAGATCGTCAGCCATAACCTTGACACCGAAGGCCGTGCCCTATTGGCGAAATTTAAATTTCACGGGCAAACCTTTCAAATCATCAACGTGTATGCGCCAAATAAACATTCCGACCGCGAGACATTCTTCAGTAATTTATTGCGTCTCGCGTTTCGCAATGTTGACACTGTTATGGCAGGTGACTTCGACTGCGTGCCAGATACTCATTTAGATAAGTGGGGCGGCGATGACACCTTTGGGGACAGGGGGGTCACGCAACTCTTTGCCTTCGCGGATTCCCTCTCCCTCGAGGATGTCTTTCGCGCGAATCATCCCTCTGCCAAAATATTCACTTGGTTTAATGGCCCACACTCCATGGGTTGTCATTTGGACCGTTTTTACACTCCGTGCGCGTGGAGATCACAGGTGCGCGATCATGCATGCGATCCTTTTTCGTATTCGGACCACCATATGGCATCTATTAAATTACAACTGGGGCATTCAAATCCCTGCGGGCGAGGCATCTGGAAATTCAACACGCGACTGCTAAAATCAGAAGATTTCTGTGCTGCTGTGAATAATTTCTGGCCTCAATGGCAATTAGAAAAACCTGTCTTCACTGATCCCCGGGTTTGGTGGGATGCGGGGAAGTTACAACTTAAAGAAATTGCCATCACCCACAGCGTCGCCGCCGGGAAAACCCGAAAGCGCGAGCGGGCCGCTCTCGAACGGGAATTTCGCGACCTCCAGTCACGGGCTGATCCTAACAACGCCGATCATTGTTGCCGATTGCTTGAGGTCAAGGATCTCCTGCGAGCAATGGTCGATGAAGCGATTGAAGGTTGTATAATTCGCAGCAAGGAACAGTGGACAGAGCTGGGCGAAAAACCAACGCGGTATTTCTACCAACTCCAGAACTCTTGCCAGTCACGCAACGCAATCCACGAATTGCGTGTCAGCACTCATGTCACTGTTAAAACCTCTCGAGGCATTCTACGAGAATGTAGTGCTTTTTCTCTTTACACTGAGGAACCGACTGATCGTACGAGCCAGGACTGGCTTTGCGAGGGCGAGCTGACTATTTTAGAATGTCATGCCGCTCTCTCACAAATGGAATCCGGTAGATCACCGGGCATGGATGGCTTCCAGGCCGAGTTTTATTCCCGGTTTTGGGGCCTACTCGGACGAGACCTAGTAGAAACACTTAATTTTTCATTCCGGGAAGGATTTCTCTCGGCTTCGCAATGCCAGGGAATCTTATGTTTACTGTTCAAGAAGGATGATCCTTTATCGCTCAAAAATTGGCGATGTATCTCGCTCTTGAACCTTGATTATAAAATAGCGACAAAAGCCTTGTCGAATCGTATACGCAAGGTTCTCCCTAATATCCTCAGCGAGGATCAAACTTGCGGCGTCCTGGGACGCAGTATTTTTGAAAACCTTTTCCTCCTTCGTGACACCATTGATTTTATTCAACACAAACAACTCCCCACGGCCGTCATAAGCCTTGACCAAGAAAAGGCTTTTGACAGGGTTAACCACAATTTTCTACAACGTGACGTTGAGAAATTTAATTTCGGCCCCGACTTTCGCCGCTGGGTTCGGGTGATTTACACTGATATCTCATCTCTGGTCATCAACAATGGCTGGCTTTCCTCGTTTCTTCTCCTCCAGCGAGGAGTTAGACAAGGTTGCCCGCTTCCCCCACTGTTATACTGTCTTGTAGTGGAAACCCTTGGCCAAGCAATTCGACGCGACACGAGCATTCAGGGGATTCAAATTCCGGGCTCTAAAAATAAACAGTGCAAAGTGTCACAATACGCTGATGACATGACATTAATATTAGCTAACGATTTCTCCATCATTTGTGCTTTTAATCTCATTAATATTTTTTTAGCGAGGGTCGGGCTCTCGGCTTAATCCCGAGAAAAAAGAGGGCTTATGGATAGGCTCTTACGCCGGGCGAACCACAGGGCCTGTTAACATTACTTGGGTCGCTGATAAGCTTAAAATCCTTGGTGTTTATCTTGGGAACGCTAACCTTGAGCAAGCTAACTGGGCCAATTGCATGACTAAACTTGAGACTCGCCTAAACCTCTGGTGCACTAGAACTCTGTCTTTAAAGGGCAAGTCTATGATCATTAACACGCTTGGAGCCTCTGGCCTTTGGTATACGGCTACAGTCGTTAATATGCCGGACTGGGCTTGCACACGAATTTCCAAAGCAATTTGGGAATTTTTGTGGAATGGGAAAACCGAACTCGTCAAACGGGACACTTGCCGCCTGCCTTGCAACGGGGTGGCTTATCAGTTGTAAATCCTCTCGAGAAATGGCGTGCCCTAAAACTTAGGTGGGTCCCGCTAGTGGGCGATTCAACGTGCCAGAGCAAATGGGTTTACTTTGCGCGATACTGGATCGGCTTTCCTCTGAGCCGCCGAATGAAAAATTGGTCGTTTCTGCGCTCTAACGAGGTCCGAAAACACCTTGGGGATAACAAACCCCTTATTTACCAAGCTGTTCTCACGGCGGTCGATCGGATCGGAGTAGACTTCGACTTACTCTCGGACCACAGTGTAAAGACTTTTTATTCAAAGCTTACCCCCTCCCCCCCCACCGGCTGCCCTGCGCTTTCTGATGGGAACGGAGGTTCGATTGCTCTTTCAATTGGGAAAATATCTGGGGTAACATTTACGGTGGTCTCAGTACGAACTGGGAAAGCGACATCGCGTGGCGGATCGCTCATGGCGTAGTCAAGATGCGGGCATATTGAAAGTCCTGGCGCCGGCTGGCTGTGAGTGATCAGTGTGCGGGATGTGGCGAGCCAGAATCTATCTCTCACGCTTTCTGCGCGTGTCGCCTGGTGTCGCCTGTGTGGAGCTGGGTGTCAACATTACTTAACAAACTCTATGATCAACCTCCTTTACTCACTAGTCTTATAATTTTATTTCGCCAAGGCCTTCCACAAGGCAAACAATATTATTTCTCTAATGAGCTTAGCTCATTTCTTATCAAACTTACTCTTAACGAACTTTGGGCCGCTCGGAACCTCAGGACCTTCGAATCCCAGCGACCTTCGGTTCAGACAATAATTTCTAAAATCACAGCCCGTATTCGCCACCGTATAATGGCGGCTCACCATATTTCCCCTGGCCCCGACTTTTCTAAGTTGTGGGCACATCGCAATGTTCTCTGTTCCTACGTAAACAAAACGTTAATCATTTTTTTCCTGTGCTGGGTCTCCTTCATTGGTCCACTGCACAGTGGTTTTTCTTTTAATTTTTGATTTTTTTGATTCTTTTTACACATTATACCCCCTGCCCGGTGCTGGGTCTCCTTTACTGGTGCACTGCACTGCGGCTTACACGTATACCCCTTACCTTAGGATACCTCGTCTACATGGGGAGCCTGGGGCGAGAAAGGTCCCCGCTCCATAACGCAAATAGAACCTCTATAGGAAACTTTTAACTGCTTCGTGCCGGGTCCCCTTCATTGGTGTACTGCACAGCAGGCCTTATTACCTTTATTTTCAGTAATTTTCTCTAGGAAGCCTGGGGCGAGAAAGGTCCCTCCTCCTTGTATAACTTTAAGTTTTCTAGTGAATTGTAATTTCCCATGATTTCCTCCTGATTCGAATCATTGTACCTACCTTAATTGCCAATTACTGTAAATTAGTCAATTCAACTTGTAAAATAAAAGCTGATTTACAAAAAAAAGTATCTGTTCTTATCAGCTTAATATCTGATACGCTGCTC
>CM042748.1:38551779-38590887 GCA_022496165.2 Catalaphyllia jardinei | reverse complement strand
GACCAATTTTGTAGGAGTGCTGCCGCTAGCATTTGCAAGCACTCCTATGCCATCCATCTTGCTAACCTTTGAAGCGAAATTTTTCTCAGCGATTTTTGAGCCTTGCTTTTTCGCGGCATGTTGCTTTTTCGCACGAAAATCTGACTTGTGACATCCGAGAACGCATAAATTAATTTTTTTCAATTACGTCACGGACATGACTGGCTGCTCACGCGTCCAGCCGTTCCCTTTCGGGGAAGGGAGACACCGGACACGAAAGAGCGACGGAAATCGAGCCTAACTGGGGGGCTGCTCATTCGTCCAAAACATAAAAAACCTGATGCGGGATAGTATTCCTTCTGGCGAGTTCGTCCTTGGCCTGGTGGACTTAGGAAGCTTCGTTGGAGACAATCATTGTGGGACATTCTCTTTGGTATCGTATATTGTCATTTGAATTTTTTCTGCTTTTCTTGCTTTTTCCGGTGACCCTCCCAGGGACTCATGCATGGCGCCTTGCCATAACCTGGGGTAAGCCGGCTTTCGGATCAGTTTGGTTATTGCCTTTGATCCCTTTCTGGTTGATCACCCATCCGGGTTGGTCACCCATCCGGGTTTGTCACCCATCCCGTGTTTTCTGTCTGTACATTGGGCTTTTGGTCTTCAATATATGTATATCTGTTTTTGGGTCATTTTCGGGACCTTTTTGGCCGTTTTCGGGGTCTTTTTCGGGACCTTGGCTTTTTGCCTTTCGCTGCTTTTGCCTTGTACATATTGCCTTTGACTTACAATAGTAGTTATCTTAACTTAATCTATTACATAGTAGTATACTTAGTACATTTGGTGTGATCATGGTGTGTCATTCTAGCACTGTTAATATTCATTGTGGCCGCAAATTGGGTAGCAAATCCAAGGATGAAATTCTTGAGGCGGTAATTCAATTTTTTGGTTTAGCCCATATCAAGTGTGTCCAGCAGAACTTAGACGTCATCCGTGTCACGTTTCATTCTGAGGAGCACGCCTCATCTGCTCTGCGTGATAATGGGATACGTCTTTTTGGGATTTGGTGCCGAATGGATGGTGGGCCTCCATCCACTATTGTGCATGTGTTTGATCATGCTTTTGAAGAGGAAAATGAGGAGATCAAAGAATTCTTTGGCCAGTTTGGAATGGTTAAAAATGTTCGCCTCCAAAAGTATCTGTCTTGCTCTGAGGTTTTCACGGGGACTCGTCTGCTAGATGTAGTTCTGTCAGAGTCCCCTCCCCGAATAGCGAATATTAATGGCTTTATGTGTCGTGTCTGGTACAAGGGCCAACCTCTTATTTGCAATCTTTGTGGAACTCCTGGGCACCGATCTTCTGATTGCCCGAATAAGAATAAATGCCGTTTGTGTGGTGCTGAGGGCCATTTTGCCCGTGCCTGCCCAAACCCTTGGAGTCTCTCGGGCTCCCAGGTGGCTCCGGCTGGGACTGATGCTCCTGCTCCGGCTGTTTCTACTGAGGTGACCATCTCAACCTCTGGCGCTGCGTCTGTCGTTGTAGAACCTGTTGCTTCTCCAACCGTTGATGCTTCGGGTGTGAGTTTGCCTTCGCAGGGGGACTTTGTTCCCCCACCTGCTACTGCTACGGATGTTGCTGGCCAAAATAGTGAGCTGAGTTCAGAAATTAGTGAATTTACCTCCTCTGCATCTCCTTCTACTGATTCCATCTCTGACTACTCCCAGGAAAGTCAAAGTATTCTTGCCAATGCCGTCCAAACTCCAGATTGTGTTGCTGCAAATGGGGTGGTGGTGGATAATGATACTGTAGTTGATAATGTAGTTGATACTGATATTGTAGCTGATAATGGTAATGATATTGGTAATAATGGTAACTTAACCAAGGATCTTAATGTAGTTAATAGTAGTGATGTTAATGGTAACGTTTTGAAAGAGGACCAAAATTCTTCTGGTGCGAGTAATGAGGGTTCTTCGACTATGGATACTTCTGGTGCTTCCTCAAAGCGGAAGTCGGATGAGGATGGGGATGTGGTTTTTGTTCGTCCTTCTCGTCCTCCTCGTCCGCGTTCTGCATCACAAGATGGCTCCCAGGCCAAAAAGATGAGGAATGTTTCTGCCTCCCCTTCTCCTGGGAGACACTTGGGTCTCCCTGCTGTTTCTCCTCGTCGCTTACGTAAAGTTTAACTGTGATTTAGTTCTTCGTGGACTTTTCCAAATTCCAAAATTCCAAAATGGCTTTGAACATGTTAACTTTAAACGTTAATGGCTTGCGAGATGATAACAAGAGGGCTGGTCTCCTCATGTGGCTTGGAAATTTCTCGGCGAGCTTTGTTGTTCTGCAAGAGACTCACGTCTCCTCGTGCTCTGAGGCAGATACTTGGTTTTGTCGTTATGGCTTTCAGGTCGTGGCTTCACCTGGAACGCCGCGCTCGTGTGGTACTGTGCTGCTCTATCACCCCATCTTTCACCTGAGCAAGATCCAGAGGGATAATGATGGGCGTTTTCTCCTGTGTGATTTCACCTATCACGATAGATTGTTTCGCATCTGTGGGGTTTATGCGCCAAACCGCGACCCGGATCGTGGGGACTTCTTCCATTTTGGTATTGAGGCAATTGATCCTTCAATCCCGACTATACTTTGTGGAGATTTCAATGCTGTCTTTGATTGTGCTATTGACCGTGGCGGTTTTTGCAGCCAAAATGTCCGCCGTAGTGATAGGGTGGCGTTGTCCTCCTTGTTTCACGAGTGCTGTGCTTTGGATGTCTGGCGTACACTCCACCCTACTGCCCCTGGGTTCACGTGGCGCAGTCCAGATGGTTCCTTGTTGTCTCAAATTGATTACGTTGGGTGCCCATATTCGTGGGCGTCTTCCGTTTTGTCGTGTGATGTTTATCCTTGTCCATGGTCGGATCATTGTGCTTTGCTCTTTCGCTTTTCCCTGCCGGATTCCATTCCTAAGGGTCTCGGTCGGTGGCATCTAAAGACTTCCATTCTGTCAGATTCTGATTTCCGTTCCCTCGTTATCGACTTTTCGTCTGACTGGAAGAATCGCAAATCCTCCTTTGACTCTCTTAGGTCCTGGTGGGATTTAGGCAAAGTGAAGTTTAAGAGTCTGGCTGTACGTTTTTGTAATCTAAAGTCAACTGAGCGTAATATGTCAAAATCGTTGCTCACCAATCTTTCTCAGCATCTGAAATCTCAAATTGATAGAGGGATGACCTCCTGTATTGAAGTCTACCAAAATGTTTTGTCGCAAATTGCTGACCTGGACTTATCAGCCGTTATGGGTTCCCAGGTGCGCTCTCATATTCGGTGGGCTGAAGATGGGGAATCGTCTTCATCCTTTTTCTTTCGCCTGGAAAAGAAGCGTGGAGCTGAGAGTTGGATCTCAGCGGTTAAGAACAATCTTGGCAATGTTGTTTCCAGTATATAGATGATACCCTTTCTGAGAATCAAGCTTCTGTGTGTGATGGCCTGTTGACCCTCGATGAAGTGCTATGTGCACTCAAGGGCATGGCTCGAAATAGATCTCCGGGTTCAGATGGTCTGCCGGCAGAATTCTACCTTCGTTTTTGGGATGTGATTGGTGCTGATCTCACTGATGTTTTCAACGAGGCCTTTCGGATGGGCTATTTGTTCGAGTCCCAGAAGCATGGCCTCATTTCTCTTATTTACAAAAAGGGTGATAGGCTTGATTGTAAGAACTGGCGGCCGATCACGTTATTGAATGTTGACTATAAACTGTGTGCACACTCACTTGCGGGTCGCCTTTTGAAGGTGATGGGAATTGTTGTTGCTACTGATCAGACTTGCGGTGCCCGGTACGTACATTGGTGAGAATGTGGCCTTTTTGAGAGATGCGGTTTCTTATGCAAGTGAGACCAATTGCCCTCTTGCCATTTTGTCCTTAGATCAGGAAAAGGCTTTTGATCGGGTTGACTGGACCTTTTTATATTCTACTCTATCAGCAATGAAGTTTGGTACTTCCTTTATTAACTGGGTCCGTTTATTGTACACTGACATCTCTAGTTCTGTCCTTGTTAATGGATATCAGACAAGGTGCTTTAAACCATCTCGTGGGGTGAGACAGGGTTGTCCGCTGTCACCTTTGTTGTATATTTTGACTATGGAGGTTCTTGCAGTCAATGTCCGTAAGAATCCTGTCATTGTTGGGTTAGACATTCCCAACTCCCCTAGCCTTCCTGTGCTTTCCCTTTATGCGGACGACACCACTGCGGTCGTTACATCAGACAGTGCAATTTTGGCCGTCTTCGAAGTTTACAATAGGTTTGAAAGGGCCTCTGGTTCTAAGATTAACTTAGACAAGTGTGAGGGTTTGTGGTTGGGTTCCTGGCAGCTTCGCAGTGATGCCCCTGTTGCAATTAACTGGACGTCTGTCAAAATTAAAGTGCTGGGTGTTTACATTGGTAACGGAAATCTGGATGAGGCAAATTGGAGGCCTAGGCTAAATTCTGTTGAGAAATGTCTTGCTTCCTGGCGGTCCCGTTCCCTCTCCTATCAGGGTAAAGCTCTTGTCCTTAATGCATTAGTTCTTTCTAGAGTTTGGTATATGGCATCTTTGATTCATATGCCCGATTGGGTTCTTGGAGAGCTTAACTCTCTTGCCTTCAAGTTTTTTTGGTCTAACAAGAGAGACCTAGTAGCCCGTGCTGTGGTTAACCAACCCACTGATTTAGGCGGCTTTGCGGTGGTCAACGTTCGTCTCAAGACTTGTGCCCTGCTTGTACAGTGGGTTAGACGCTTTTCGGTATTTCCAAACACCTGGATTTCCCTAATGACCTTCTGGTATTTCGATCGTTTTGGTGCCTCCCCCTTACAGGTTTCATCGCCTTTGCTCTTTGATCCATCCCTTTTGCCTCCCTTCTATAGGTGCTTGCTCCTGGCCTGGCGTGAGGCTGGTGGTCATTTTCTGCCTTCATCCAATTCTTTGGCTGTTGGTACTCCCGGTATCCCTGTTAACTTGTTGACTTGTAAACTAGTGTATCAGCACATCTTGTCCCTTAATGCTCGCTCTCCTCACTGTGTTGGAAAATTCTTGTCGATTTACGGTACGTTATATTGGGAATCTACTTGGAAGCAACTTTTCTTTATGCCCTTGGATCGTAAATCCATAGATTTGAACTGGAAAATTTGCCATGGTGTTCTGTATACCACAGCCCGATTGTCTTCCTCTGGTTACAATCATTCAACTACTTGTTTTTGTGGCTTCCCCTTGGAGACTTGTGAACACCTCTTTTTTCTTGTCCACTAGCAAAAAGTGCCTTGGATTGGATCCAGTCCTTGCTCTTTAATGCTTGTCCTTTGGCCCCGTCTTTGTTGGTTCGGCACATTCTTTTTGGTTTTAATCCTGATGAATTACGAGTAGTCCCTCAGCTTTTTGTTTACCTGTTGCAGGTTTGCAAGTACCTTTTTTGGTTGCAGCGGAATGACTTTTGCTTCCGCGTTGAGCGCCCTAGTGCTGTCAGTCTTATTGCAAGTATCAAGTCGAGGGTTAAATTTTACCTTCCTCTGTTTGTCAAACTTTTTCGTTCTCAGTGCCGTCGTCGCTATTTTGTTTGTCAGTGGGGTGCCAATGGCCTTCTTTGTTCTTTGGCCTCTTCTGAAGTCGTCTTCTCTTGGGCCTTTTAACTGCATGCTTTTTCTTTGTTAGCTCTTGCGTCGTTCTTTTCCTCTGGTCTTTATGGGTGAGGCGGGGTTCGACTCCCCGGCGAAGTTGGTGGGCCGGCCTCGTATCAGGGTGCCCCCTCTCCCTGGCGGTACTCCTTTTTGTCTTTTTGTCTGTCTTTAGGGTTGGTGGGCCTTGCAATATGCCCATCCTGCCGCCTAAAATAAAAAAAAACTTACCTGACGCGGGAGGTACTGTGATCAAGGAGGCAGTCCTCTCAAGGCGAGGCCCTTTCATTGCACTTGGATCGGGTTGACCCTTGCGATTACCCCAAATGTGGGTAACTCGAGCGTATAATTTCTGGTAGTGGGGGCCTGCGTTCGCACTCGCCCCCGAAAAATTGCATGTATTGGCCGGGCGAATGGTCAAGGATGTTTCATGATTGACGCTTTGCTTTGTTTCTCAGTTGGCCGTGCCGGGAGCTGGACGATGACAAGCAAGCCACGAGTTGCACAAGCGCAAGATTTCCAGCTGCAAATCGTGAGTGTGCTTGGCTTTGGGTTTGGAGCTCGTGGTGTTATGTTGTAGTGTAGTGAAATGAAGTCAAACGTGACTTTTGCGATTTCTGTTTGTTTCGGCAGGCGGTTAATCATTTCCTGATCCTCAAAGTAACGATCAATGACTTGCAATGTGGAAGGAGCAACACCCGATAAGGCAAGTTGAACAGGACAAGTTCTGGCCAAACCGTGAGTTGATTTCTACTTTAAGATTGTTGTATCTGTTGTACGTTGACTAGAATAGGGAATTTGCCGAAGCGCCGACGTTGTCCAAGTCAAGTCGTGAATAGAATTGCTTTCAGTTCAGGGCTCGAATTCGTGGTTCACCGTTGAAACGCAACGGCTCGCGTGTGTTGTTTGTTTTGTCGCTGTTGATCAGGCGCAGTTGTTTGAGTAGTGGCGTTGTTTTCCGCACTTTTAGCTGCTTGTAACATGTTGTGCAAAGCAGATTTGATTTTGCTTCGAATTATGTGATGTCACACAAGGCAATTTGATGTCAGAAATAAACGTTTCCCACGTGAACGTTAGCTCGTTCGCTCGTGCGTGGGTTTAGATCAAAACATTTATCCCGCGACAATTTTAGCAGCATTTTCATGTTTTGTGCCCATCTTTTGAGCCTTGCGATTGCTGTAAATGATTGTTTGTGCTTTTCAAGGTCTGCCATATCCCAGATTGATGGTAAAAGATGGCAAAAGAAGGCAAAAATGCATGTGTGGAAAATCAAATGGGGGAGAAAATAAAAAGTCTACAACACGGGGTATTCCCAGGCGGTCACCAATCCAAGTACTAACCCCGCCCGACAGGGCTTAACTTCGGTGATCGGACGCGAACCGGTGCTTTCCCTGTGGTATGGTCGTAGACATTTGAAAAGGCTGCAAATTTAGTACTTTAAATGGGCCACCAGAGTGAGCAAACGCAAAGCAAAGCGATAATACGAACCAGGAATCTTTACCAGGCATTTGTTGGTATCTCTGCAAGTTGCATGCACGTGGAGAGCGAACGATGCTTCTGCCTGTGTCTGGTAAGGCTTTCTCAGTAACACAATTTAGTACCGTTGCTTGCCCCAAAAAGTTGCCTCGTTTTGGGGGTAAAAGGTAACCAGGTGTTGAATTTCACTCACCCCGGGAGAGACGTTATCAACTTTGCTGCTGAATTTCTTTGATCTCTCCGTAGAACTCTCTCCGTAGAACTAGTACTTCTGTGTCGGCAGGTTGCTGAATAGCGTCGGCTTACAGTGGGTTCCAGGCCCCCGGGTGTCAGAATATTGACCACCATATCTCCGAGAGGGAAATCCTGGACCAGCCTCCTAGGGGAGGGAAAGTTCGGCATCGCTTCCCGGCCTTTTGGCTAAGATCAGGTGATTGTTCATTGCGAGCCCTCTTTAAGCTTGTTTTGTTCTTTAAAAAGTTGTTGAAGTTTTCTTTGGGCGGACGGCCCGGCCTTCGTCGGCGTGCGTAAGTTGTTTTTTTCCGTTTTCTGTTTTATTATTATGGCTGATCCTGGAATTCAAGCTGTGAATGTGGAAACTATTAGTAATCAATCTGGTGACACTCCTTTGTTGGCGGACGATGAAGCAAGAATAGTTAATTCATATGCTGAAGTGTTACGCAACCGAGAAACTGCCACTCCTAGTTTAGTAACGCCTGGTTCTCAAACCGATGGTACCTATCATGGCCGTGGACGTCGTCTTACGGATTTAGAGAGAAATCATTTTCACAAAGATAACATTACTCCTGGCCGTCCGTGTACCGCATATTTTACTGCCTGCCTTTATTTTGTAGATTCTCAAGCTGTTTTTGATAAACTGGGCGCGCTGGACATCCCGAGGGAGTCAGTGGTGTGTTTACAACGGCGTCCTTCGCGAGATATGTTAATTACCTTTATCAATATGGAAACCAATATTAAATTTGTTAATAACGTTGTTATCCGTCTTCCAAACTCTTCGGGTGTTATCAATGATGATGACAGCCCTTTGACTTTTTTGAATATCTACGATGCTCCACACAAATTGTCCAACAAAGCTTTGGAAGTTCGGCTAGAAAAATATTGTACGGTCATCGCGTCTAGGCGTGGCAAGCTGCCAAAATCCAGCGTCTATAATGGAATTCGTCACTTTCGGGTGCGGCTCAAAGAGCCACTCCCTAGTTATTTGCGTTTTGGTAAATTTTTAGTTCGCCTGTCCCATGATGGCCAACAGCACACGTGCAGGCGCTGTAATCGCGCCGGTCATTGCGCAAATGAATGCCAAAATACTGTTTGTTTTAACTGTGATGAGCTCAGCCATCAATCGCGTGAGTGTGGCAAACCGGTCCGCTGTTGTATTTGCAAGATCGAGGCTCACATGGCTCGCCGCTGTCCATATTCGTGGTATCAACATGCTAATCCGCCTGCGCCTGAGCCCAATCCTACTGGTCCTGATCCAAATCTTGTAAATAATATTCCTGCTTCTGGTGGCCCAGCCGATCCAAGTTCCAGTGGCGATGTCGTTGCACCGGCAGATGATCTTGGTCACCCATCTGACCGTTCTGATTTTTTCCGCGATATTTTGTCCGCTGAGGTTCTAGCTGATAATGATCTTCTTGCAGCTGCTCTTCTCACAACTGCTCGTGGCTTATCATCATCTTTTGCCCAGTCTTCCTTTGTCCGCGAACAGCCGTTTCCCGCGACGCTGTAGTTCCCAATCCCCCTGGACCTCAGAACTCTGCCGATCAAGATTCTATGGAAACTGATAATCTGCCTACTGCGCCTTCTGATCCTCCCGTGAATCCGCCCGCTGACCTGCCTGACCCGCCTGACCCGTCTGCTGACCCGCCTGTAGACCCACCTGCTGACCTATCCTCTGATTCATCGATAAATCCGCCTGCCACTCCAACTGATCGATCTACGTCTTCTCCCATTCCTTCATCTTCTGGTAGACCTCGTCCTTCTCCGTCCTTTTCTCGTCGCAAGCCTGCTCCTATGCCTCCTGCTCTCGAAGCCTTAGCTTGTCGTCCTACTAGACCTACCCCCCCTGGAAAGTCCATTGAAGTTGAAGAGATGCAGACCCAGTCCTCCCTGAAGCGAAAGCCCGTAACCACCCGGACAGTAGCTGACCCTAAAAAGGGTAAACATTAATTGTATTCCGTTCATTTTGTTTCCTCTTATATTATTATTTTTCCGTGTGTTAACTATTAATATTCGTGGCCTTAATAGTGTTAAATTAGATCTCATTGCTAGTCATTTACGTAATTTTCATATCGATGTCTGTTTTGTTCAGGAAACACAAGTTTCTTCGGAAAATTCTATTTGTGCCTTATCCTCTCAGTGGGCTGGGCGTAGTTTTTGGTCCCCTGCTCTTGGTCGCCAGGGTGGGGTGGTTATTTTATTTTCTAGTTCATTTTTAAGTGACATTAGTTCATGGAAAAAGGATTCAGATGGGAGGGTTGTTAGTGTTTTGGTTTCGCTTGGGAATGTTAATTGTAATTTAATTAGTATTTATGCTCCGACAAATCGTTTAGATCGTTCTGCTTTTCTTCTTTCGGTCCACCAATTTTTCTTTCCTAGTTGTAAAATTATTTCTGGGGGTGATTTAAATTGTTATGATAATAATTTAGATAAATTTGGGGGGAATATTTCTTTGAGTTCTGACTTATCTAGCTTTAAATCTTGTTTTAATTTTATTGACACGTGGCGCTCTAAGCATCCACGCGTTTCGCAATGTTTGTGGTATAATTCTGATATGTCAATTGGTAGTCGCTTGGAGTCTTTCTTATTGTCTCGTGATTTACTCAGTTCTTTGTCTTCGTGTGAAATATCTCCGTGTGTTTTTTCCGACCACGAATTTGTTACCCTCGATGTTGATCTATCAGATGTTTTTGATTTCGGGCCGGGCGTTTGGAAATTTAATAATTCTTTGCTCGAGGATCGCATTTATTGCGCCCTCATCACGGATCTGATCGATCAACATCTGAGTTTTAAGCATGTTTTTGTTTCTATCAAAGATTTTTGGGAATCGCTTAAAGAAGTTCTTCGTAATCGTACCATTTTATTTTCTAAAACTAAGAGAGCTTTCTCGCGAGCGTGTTTGCATTACTAATCGTTTAATTAAATTAAAATCCAGACTTGTCAATGGCAATCTTTTGGTCAAACCTGAAATCCTCAAATTAGAGTCAGCTCTTGATGCCATTTTCCGTCAAGAATTAGATGGCATTAAGATTCGCAGCCGTGCTAAATGGATTGAGGAGGGCGAGAAGCCTTCCAGCTTCTTCTTTAAGCTTTGCTGCGAGCGCTTTGAGCGGAATTTTGTTTACTCTATTTTTGACTCCAGTGGGACCGAAGTCTCTGAGCGTGACGCTTTAGTCAACGCCCATGAGGAGTTTTATGCTAATCTTTTCTCGCGTGAGGAGATTGATTTGTGTACTCAATGTGAGTTATTTTCCAATCTTTCGCTTCGCCTTGCCGATGAAGATCGTGACAAGTGCGAAGGGTTGCTTTCATTGCCAGAGCTTACTACTGCTCTGGGCAATATGTCGAAAAATAAATCTCCTGGGCCTGACGGCCTTTCCGTTGAGTTTTTAGCAAGTTTTAGAATCTTTTGGGCCCCGTTCTTCTTGAAGTCATTAATGCGTGTTATGCTGACTCTAATTTATGCGATTCAATGAAAACAAGTAACAGGCGGCTTATTTTCAAAAAAGGTGACCGTAAGAGTCTTAAGAATTGGCGGCCAATTTCTTTGTTGAACGTCGATTATAAGATTTGTTCCAAAGCTCTCTCCTCTCGTTTATCTCTCGTTTTAGAGAAAATCGTTTCCCCCGATCAGACATGTCCTGTTCCGGGCAGATCTATTTCCTCTAATTTAGTTATGCTCCGCGATATGCTAGATTATATAGATCGCACCGGCGAGCCGGGAATTTTAATTAGTTTAGATCAGGAGAAAGCCTTCGATCGCGTGGATTGTTCTTTTCTTATGAACTTGTTGCAGCATTTTGGTTTTGGGCCTTCATTTTGCAGGTGGATTTCCACTCTGTATCATGGGGCGAATATGCGTATTCTTGTTAATAGTTGGCTCTCTCGTAAAATTGAGTTGCAGCGTGGGGTAAGACAGGGGGATTCCCTTTCTCCCATGCTGTATATTTTGTGTGTTGAAGTTCTTGCTGCCAAGGTTCGTAATACTCCCGCGATCGAGGGTTTTCTCCTGCCACGGGCGGGGGGGGGAATGCTTTAAAGTCGGGCAGTACGCCGATGACACCACAGGTTTCCTCAAGAGTCTTCATTCTCTGCGTGTTTTATTAGATGTCATTTCTTTTTATGAGAGAGGGTCTGGGGCGAAACTTAATCGCTCCAAATCTGAGGCTATGTGGGTGGGCTCGTGGAAAGATCGATACGATCAGCCCTTTGGTTTAACCTGGGTTAAAAAGATGAAGATTCTTGGGGTTTTCTTTGGGGTCATCGACGTTCAACGGGACAACTGGGAACCTAAACTTTCTAAATTAGATAAGATGCTATCTCTATGGAAGTCGGGTTCATTGTCCATGGTGGGCAAATCTTTAGTTATTAATGTTTTAGGTGTAAGTAAGTTATTGTACTTAGTGCGTATCCTAATCACCCCTAGATGGGTTGTTGATCACTATAATAGTCTTATTTGGAATTTTCTCTGGGGGTTTAAGATCGAGCCAGTTGCCCGTAAGACCCTCCATTGTCCAATTGACAGGGGGGTCTCGGGATTGTGGATTTTGAAGTTGAGGTTTGGGCTCTACGCCTCGCTTCCGTGTTGTCTGTTGTTCTTGATCCGGTTCCGAATTGTTTTTATTTAGCCAAGTATTTCTGTGGTAGTTGTTTAGCCCGTTTTGGTGCGAGGTGGGCTAGCCTCCGGGATAATTCTTCACCAAGTGTGAGTTTGCCCACCTTATTTTATACTGGCTCTCTTAGTCCCCTGGAGAAACTTGCCCACCTACCGACTTCCTTTGTCTTCTCATCTAAGAATCTTTATCGTGAGTTACTGAAGGAATTATCCTCCCCCCTATTCTCCCCCGTTTTTGGTCCCCCCTTCTTTGGCCCGCCTTAGATACGGCAGAGCACTGGGCCCTAGTCCGGGATGCATGCACAGAGAATTTTAAGAGCGATCTTTCCTGGTTAATCACTTTGAAAGCGGTTAAGGTTCGCGAGTCCCTTCGTAACTGCGGCTATATTGCGTCGGATAAGTGCGCATCTTGTCCACGCAGGGAGACGATTGATCAATGTTTTTTGAATTGCCCTCGTGTGAAACTTGTTTGGGCTTTTTTTGTGCCTTTACTCTCTGCGCTTTTGACCCCCCTGTTCCTTTTGTTCCAAATTGTGTCTCTGTTTTCTTTTTCCGTTTCCTGCCCTGTCTTTCTCGGAATCGTGCGATCATTATTTATCTCATTAAGTCCATTTTGTACGGCATTTGGAAGTTCCGCAATAAGGCCACCTTCCACAATGGTAATGAGTCAGATCGTGCCATTATTCGATATATCATCACTCAGGACATTATCAATCGCAATAAATTAGATCACTGTCGTCTCCCTGTAGCAAGATTTTCTTCCCTTTGGGTGCACCCAGAGTTCTGTCTGGTGGTGAGAAACGATCGCCTCGCCTTTCCCTTCACTAGTCGTTAGCTGTCTTCATAAGAGGCTCTTGTGTTTTAGTCTATGGTTAGTTTCCTTGTCAAGGATTATCTTGGAGAATGCTGTTTCTGAGCCGGATACTTACTCCGGGTTGCTCACCTGTGCGCTGTTTGAGTCTGGCTTGATCAGCGGTCTCCTCGTTTTGAACTTTGTTTCGAGTTTACTTCATGGATTATCCTAGGGATTCTTTTTGTAAATAGTGTACCATTAGTGTAGGGTTTTTATTTGTATATTAGCTGGATAAAGTTTTTATAACAAAAAAAATCTGTTCTTATCAGCTTAATATCTGATACGCTGCTCATTGAGCAGCTCATATATTAAACTGATTTTTGGAACTGGGCTGTGGAAAAGAGGCTTGCCTCGTCCCAGCCACTGGTTGCCTCGGTATAGCACTACCTCCGAGTGTGGCCCACTTCCCCTCGGGGAAGAAACATTTATTAAAAGAAAGGAAGGAAGAAAGAAAGAAATCAAGAAAGCCTGCTTGTGACACTAATGCGTGGCCTTTTACTCTCTCGGCAGGCACAGAGCCAGCAAGCCAAGCTACAGGAGAAGCACCTAGAAGTCAGGCTGGAGGTCCAGGCAGCTCGCAAAGCACTACCACAAGGATATAGAGGTAAGGAGGTTAGGGTTAGAACGGTGGCCGCGCCAGGAATTTTCATACTTACCTTATCTTGTAAAGGGGTGGGGCATCTGGCTCGAAAGTGCCCCACAGTTTGTTTTAAATGTCGTGGTGATCACGCGTCGGATGCTTGTCCCAATCGTCGTGGGTGGGAGCGTAGAGTTGCTGATGATGATGACTTCCGATCTGTAGCTTCGGATCTCGGCGCTGGCGATGATGTTGTTGCTGACCCGGTTGAGACCTCTACCAACAGTGCTGAGGCTGCCGGTACCCTTGCCCCTGCCTCTTAAGTTTCCGCTACGGATGGTGCTGCTGCGAGCGGTGGGCCTGCCTGTGTTTTCCAGTCGTCTGTCTCTCAGCCTGCTGCCGCGTCTGATACTGATGACAGGTTAAACCAGCTTGACGAGCTCCAGACTCAGGAAGAGTCCTTGAGTCAGTCGGTTCTAGGTGGTGTGGTTAACAAGGTTTGTGAGTCGGCAATTAGTGCCCTTAACTCTGCGGTTGGTTCCCTTAGTGAACCTTCCTCTTGTGAGGATCTCTTTGTAAAGCCTCAGGATGTCCCTATGTCTGCGGCCTCTGGTGCGCGTAAACGTGAGGTGTTGGAGGTTCTTTCTTCTGATGAGTCGCGTGATAGATTGAGGTCACATGCTCGTAAGGCTCGTGCTACTGGTTCCCACATCCCGTCTGGCGCTGCTGCAGCTGCTAATTTGGCTCGTTCTCAGTCTTCTTCAAATTCAAGAACTTCGTCGGGTGTGAGGTACTCCTCAAAGACATGATGGCTCTTCCTGGTTTTTTCCTTTTGTTGTTGGTTATGTTCGCCTGTTTTACTGTCCAAATTCCCAATTGTGTTGTTTGTCTGGTCCAAATTCCCATTTCATTCTTGCCAATTGTCTTTGCTTTCGCGTTTCGCTCCTGCGCTTTGCTAATGCTATATAGTAATGTAACATCACTAGTATTGTTAGTGTTTAGTGGTAATAGTATTAGTAGTTGTAGTAGTGTAAGTATTGGTAAAAGTAAAAGTAATAGTAAATGGCAAACTAAAAGTCATAGTAAATGGCAAAGTAAAAGTAATAGTAAATGGCAAAGTAAAAGTAAAAGTAATTGTAATAGTGATGGCAAACGTAATTGTAATGTTAAAAGTAATTTTGTAATGTGTCAGCTTTTGCTGTTAATTTGCTTGGGGCTCCAAATTCCAAATTATTTTCTGGTCCTCTTTTTCTTCTGTCTTCTGGTCCATTTTACATTTTTGTGCTGGAATTCATTTGTTGCCTGGTCCAAATTCCAAATTGTCCAAATTGTGTTGTGTTTCCATTCTTTCTCCCTGATGGCTCTGTCACTTCTTTCTCTCAACTGTAATGGCATTAGGGATCAGTCTAAAAGAGCTGGTCTCTTTCAATGGTTGCGGTCCTTGCCTGTTACTGTCGATGCTGTTTGTCTGCAAGAGACTCATTGTGTCTCCCAAGCTGAGTGTAACTTGTGGTTTTCTTCCTCCGGGTTCTTGTCGAGTCTGTTCCCGGGCTCTAGTCATTCTTGTGGTTGTGTTATTTTGTATCGTCCCTCCTTGTCTCTTGCTGCTTCATGGACTGACAGTTGTGGTCGCTACCTCCAGTGTGAATTTTCCCTTTGTAACAAGTCCTTTCGTGTTTGCTGTCTCTACGCTCCTAACGCTAACCCTGATCGTGACCAGTTCCTGGAAGACGTCTCTGACAGAATTGATCCTTCTGTCCCCACCCTTCTTGTGGGTGACTTCAACACTGATTGACCGGTCGAGAGATCGGCGTGGCTCTAACCCCCTTGACGTTAGTCGCGAGAGCTCTGTCTGCCTTGCTGCTCTTTTTAATGCCTGTTGTACTGTTGACATTCGGAGGTACCTATACCCTGACTCTCTGGGTTTCACTTGGACCAGATCAGATGGCTCTATGGCCTCCCGAATTGACCTTTGCGGGGTCCCTTATGTGTGGGTGCCTTCTGTCTCTTCTTGTGACATTACCCCCTGTCCTTATTCTGACCACTGTGCTCTTCTGTTGTCCCTGACTGTCCCTGATGTTGTCCCTCCTGGCCCTGGACTGTGGAAGTTGAACACCTCTGAAGACGAATACTTTGATCTTATTGCTAATGCCTGGCGTAATTGGCACTTCTCTGTTCCTCACTTCTCTACTCTTGCCAAATAGTGGGAGGAGGGTAAGAGCCTCATTAAAGGTACCACCATAAAGTTCTGTTGTGATAGATCGCGTGCTCGCTCTCGAAACAGAGACCTCCTGGTCCGTCTCATTGAACACCTCAAGGCTAAAGTTGATAGTGGCTCCTTCTCTTGTGTTGGTCCTTACCATTCCGCTATGGCTGAGTTAACCAATCTTGACCTTATGGCTGCCCATGGCGCTCAGGTACGTTCAAGAGCTCGTTGGGTAGAGGAGGGTGAAACCTCTTCTGCCTATTTTTTCAGGCTTGAGAAGAAGTGTGGCGCGGATCATTGGATCTCCGCAATTAAGTTGGAGGATGGGACAATTGTTTCTTCCCCCGCTGACTTATGTGCAGCTTTTGCAGACTTCTATACTTTGTTTTTAGCCACTCCTACTGATCCTGTTGTTTGTGATTCCCTACTTAGTAATGTTACTTCTTCTCTACCCCCTGGCATGGCTGCCCTTTGTGAAGGGCACCTGTCATCAAAACTCAGAGATTCATGATAGCGTTCTAAATGAAATTGTTAATGATGTTGTTGAGAAGGGAGTTGACGAATTCGAAATGCCCGATACGCTGAAACACCTTTTGACCGAGGGCAGGATGCGCCTTGTCGCTGTTCCTGAAGGTACTTGGAAAATTGATGGTTTCTCGGCAAAACTTTGCTCCTTCTATTCCATCACGTTCGCCGTCGACGACGAAGTTTCCAGCGCCTATATTGTGCAAGCTATTGCGGATGCTGGTGTCGAGGCAGAACATATTGAGTCTATTCAATACCGAAATTCTAATCGTTCTTGGTGTGTTCAGTTTATGGACCAGTTGTCAAAAGAAGTTATTTTGGAAAAGGGCGTTATCCATCTTGGTGGCGTCCCTGTTTTTATTGGAGATGCAGATTTTCGTGTTGTGATAGTGAAAATTTATGAAGCCCCACCCAAAATGCCTGACACCGTGATTCTTGGGCATCTTTCACACTATGGGCGTCCTTTCGTTCCGCAGGGATCGTGGCCTCGCCACGGGAATTCTGAATGGTGTCAGAACGCTCGCATGCGTCTGTCCCGCGAGATCCCTTTGGCCATTCGCGTCGCCGGTGAAAATATGTTCGTTTCCTATCCTGGTCAACCGAAAACCTGTCGTAGATGTGGTGATGCCGGTCATTTGGCGCAGGGTTGTAAGCAACCCCGTTGTTCTAATTGCGAAGCACCAGGCCACAGGTCAGCGGATTGTGCCAAAGAGCCTCTGTGCGGTATTTGTATGAAGTCAGATCACCCTATTTCTGAGTGCCCTTATCTCCGATTCAGTGCCAATGTTACGTGTGCAGTGGATCAAACACCTTCCTATGCTGAGGTGGCTAGTGCGCGTAGGCCTGCTGCGCTGCCAGCTGCTGGCAATCCTCGCCAGGATAAACAACCCGGTCATGATGGAGGCCAGAACAAGAGCCAACAGCCTGTCACTGATAGAGGTGACCCTAAGAAGGATACCCGCAACAAAAACAAGGATGATCGTGGTGAGTGTCGCAGGGAGAGAAGGGAGTGAAGAGAACGAACTCCAGAGAGATCGGAGAAAGATCCTGAGAGTGGCAGAGAGGATAGAGAAGGTCGGAGCTATCGTAGGAACCGCGATTGGTCTCATTCGCGTGATCGGGACTATGACTATCATCGAGGTCATCGTGACCGAGATCGAGATCGCCGTCATCGTACAGACTACTCTCCTCCGCTTTACAGTAGCAATGAAAGTGACCGCGATGATCGGGATCGCCGTAAGCGCCACCGTAGATAATTTTTCTGTTTATTGATTTATCCTTTTCTTAACTTAAAATGCACCTGAAATGTCTTTCAATTAACGTTCGTGGTATTGTTTCCTGTTTTAAAAGAGAATTAGTCTCGCGTGAACTCGAGCGTTTAAATTATGATGTTTTTCTTTTACAAGAGACTCATGTCTCTTGTAAACAACAAGCGGAGGCCTTTGAGCGGCTTTGGCGTGGGAATTGTTTCTGGTCCTTCGGGACTGGAAAATCGGCGGGTGTCGCCGTCCTTCTCTCGCCGAAGTTCTCAGGCAATGTTCAACGTTTCCTTTTTGATTCTGATGGCCGCATTTTAAGTTTACTGATTCACTCTAGTTCGTTTAAGTTTAACTTCATAATTTTTTCTCTCCCAAGGCGATTATGTAATCGCTGGTGATTTTAATTGTGTTGACAACGCCATTGACAAATTTCATTCTGATGATTTTCACGCTTCTGACAAGGTTCCTCTTGCCACTTTGAAGGCGGATTTTTTTCTTGTTGATGTTTTCCGTAAATTTAATCCTCACGCGATTTCTTTTACTTGGTCGAATAGCAATAATTCTCAGGCTTCGCGGCTTGATTGGTTTTTTATTTCTCGCTCCTTGCTGAAGGAGGTTTGCTCAAATCAAGTTTTACCGTGTACTTTTTCCGACCACGATTTTGTTTCTTTGGAGCTTGTTTTGGGAAACGTTTCCAATCGCCGCAGTGGCGTTTGGAAACTCAATGTTAGCTTTTTATCTGACCCCGATTTTCGACAGTTAATTTCTGAATTAATTTCTCACCAGAAAACTCAAATTGCTTCTTTCCCCACTTTAGGGGATTGGTGGGATAATTTAAAAGTCTTGATTTGCAAATCGTGTATCGATTTTTTCAACCTGTAGGCGACGAGCCCTTAATCGCTCGAGAAATCTTATTACAAATCAATTGATCTGTGCCAAACGTGTCTTCCATGTCGGGACTTCGCATGATGACTCGGAAATTAAATCTCTCAAGGGCACTCTTTCGGCTCTTATTTTAAAAGAGGCGGAAGGCGCTTAGATCCGTTCTCGTGCTCAATGGATTGAGGAGGGCGAAAAGCCCACGCGTTTCTTTTTTCGTCTAGAGAATAAACGTGCGAATCAAAATTCTTTTGATTCACTTTTGGACACACATGGCATTGAAAAAACATCACAGTCGGACATTACCAATATTTTAACAATTGACATGCAAATCCAAACCAAAATTGTTGATCTTGAACCTTCTTTAAACGATCTTGAGTGTGATTCTTGTGAAAGCCTTCTTTCGCCTGACGAACTTTTTGCTGCTTTGAATGGCCTTCAGACTGGTAAATCGCCCGGTTCCGATGGTCTCCCTGCAGAATTTTATCTTGCCTTTTGGGATGACATCAGCGATTCTCTTTCTCTTGTTCTTAATGAGCGTTCTCGTCTTGGTTCTCTTACGGATAGTCAGCGTGAAAGTCTTCTTCGTTTAATCCACAAGAAAGATGATAGACCCTTACCGAAAAATTGGCGGCCAATCTCTTTGCTCAATACTGATTATAAGCTAGCATCTAAGGTGATTACTGAGCGTCTTAAATCTGTTATGTCTTCCATCGTCCATGAAGATCAAACCTGTAGCGTTCCCGGGAGATTGATTTTTTATAATTTGCAATTCGTACGTGACTAAATTTGGCTTCGGCCCAATCTTTTGCCAGTGGGTTTCTCTCTTTTATAATGTTTTTTCTCGCATCATTGTTAATGGCAATTTGTCTGATCCTATTTTTCTCGGTAGAGGGGTGAGGCAGGGTTGTCCTCTGTCTCCCCTCCTTTACGTTCTCGTTTCCGAAGTTCTATCTAACCAAATTCGTAATTGTCCCGATATTGTCGGTTTTCACCTCCCCGGTGCTGGAGGTTTGCAGTTTAAAATTTCTCAATATGCTGACAACGCAACTAATTTTGTTAAATCCGAGCGCTCTCTTTTTCACTTGCTTCGCATTGTCCATCTGTACGAGCGGGGGTCTGGGGCCAAGCTCAACACTGCCAAGTCGGAGGCTATGTGGCTTGGCAGGTGGCGGGAAAATGGCGCCACCCCCTATGGCCTCAAATGGGTCAACAAGATGAGAATTCTTGGCGTCTTTTTTAGCAACGGTTTAGTCTCTGTTGATCAAGATAATTGGAAGTCCAAATTAGATGAATTAAAATCAGTCCTCAATCTCTGGAGGTCTCGGGTACTTTCCTTCGTTGGTCGTTCAATGTCCTTGGTGCAAGTCGCTTCTGGCACGTCGCCAAAATTCTTGTCCCCCCTGTTTGGTGTTTTGGATTCTTATAAAAGTATCACTTGGCCTTTCATTTGGAAGGGCAAAATGGAGTGCATAAGTCGTGAAAGGTTGTGCACTCCAGTTTCTAAGGCCGGTCTAAATATTGTCGGTTTCTCTGTGAAGTGTATTTCTCTCCGTTTGTCAAACCTTCATAGTCTTAGAGATCACTTCGGTACTGAGAAATGGCATTTTTTAGCTCGCTACTTTTTGGGTCGTCGTTTATTTAGGCTTGATAATAGGTTTAATTTTTGTTCTAACATTTTTCCTGCTAGTTCCCAGCCGTCTGGTTACTATCAGAAATGTCTTGACAAGCTTATTTCCTTATATAATAGTTATAATCACTTACCTGATGATTTATCCTCTAAGAATATTTATCGCCTTCTCCTTTGTTTACCCAAGGACGCGCCGAGGTCTGCTGGTTTCTGGGATGCTGTGCTGATCCGTCCCATTAACCGGTGGGCCACGGTGTGGCGAAAATCCCGCCTAAAGTTGGTTGAAAACAAAAAGAATGATTTACTTTGGTTGATTCTCCATCGTGACGTGCGTGTTCGGTACTCACTTAAGTCCTGGGGTTGTATTGATAACGATAGGTGCGCTGTTTGTAATAGGGTCGAGAATATCGTGCATTGGTTTGTTGCGTGCCGTAGGGTCGCCAGGGTGTGGGACCATTTTTCTGCCCCTTTGTCTCGTCTTCTCGGGTCTACTTTTGTTGTTTCTATACCTGCTGTTTTTTACCCCCTGTCCGATTCTCAGTCTGCCCCCTCTTTTTCCCTCTTTTCTTATTTAATCGCTACTATCTTATACTGGACTTGGATATCTCGAAATTTAGCTACCTTTCGTAACTCTACTTTATGTTCTCGTGACATAATTAACTTAATTAAGAATGATGTTAAGTGTCGTATTACTTGCGCTTCTGATGATTCTGTTAGGAATTTTTGGTCCTTGCAGTCGGCTTTTTGCTCTGTCGATGATGATGGGGTTATTACCTTTCATTTATAGTAGTTTTTTCGCCTTATGCAATTGTTAGACCTATCCTTTTCCTTTTGCAAATAGTTTTTTCGCCTTATGCATTGTAAATAGTTTTTTCGCTTTATGCAATTGTTGTAAATAGTTTTTCGCCTTAGGCATCATTTGTTTCTTAGGCCTCGTTTGCATGCAGGTGCTTACTCCAGGCTCCTTTGGGCCTGCGCGCTGTTTGCCCCTGCATGCAAAACGTTGTTTCTTTTCGAATTTACCTGTACCATTAAGGATACTAGCCATAGCCAAGATACAATAAACCTCCCAGGGTTACCGGGATTTTATCGCAAAAAAAAAATCTGTTCTTATCAGCTTAATATCTGATACACTGCTCATTGAGCAGCTCATATATTAAACTGATGTTTGGAACTGGGCTGTGGAAAAGAGGGTTCCCTCGTCCAAGCCACGGGTTGCCTCGGTATAGCACTACCTCCGAGTGTGGCCCACTTCCCCTCGGGGAAGAAACCTTTATAGAAAGGAAGAAAGAAAGAAAGAAATCCAGAAAGCCTGCTTGTGACACTAACATGTGGCCTTTTACTCTCTCGGCAGGCACAGAGCCAGCAAGCCAAGCTACAGGAGAAGCGCCTAGAAGTCAGGCTGGAGGTCCAGGCGGCTCACAAAGCACTACCACAAGGATATAGAGGTAAGGAGGTTAGGGTTAGAACGGTGGCCGCGCCAGGAATTTTCATACTTACCTGACGCGGAGTATGGCCGGAGGCCCTGCCATTTTGGTGTGGATTTTTGTTTGCTTTTAGCTAGGTGAGTTCGCCAGTTTTGACTGGTTTTTGAGTTGTGGTTTTTTGGCGTTTTATTTCAGACGCCATATTTCCTTCGGCTCTTCTTCTTGCAACCCATCAGCTAGTTGTAAGTTAAGCCGGGTCGCCCATCCAGTTGGGGCCAGGCCCGTTTGGGCTTAGCTTTTGGGGTCACCCATCCGATTTTTGCCGCTTTTTTGGCTTCTTGTATTTTTCATGTTTTTGTCCGTTTTGTCGGATTTTTGTCCGCAATGCTGGTAGAGCACCGAAGACCGTCGTTATTCATGCGCATGGCATGGTGGCTGCAAAGTCATCGAACGTAATTGTTCAAATGTTGTCCAAGAAGTTGGATTTTTCGAAAGTCAAAACCATTCAGTTTATACCTGGTGGTCGTGTTCGTGTGACATTCACTTCGTCAGAATATCGTAATACTATTCTCGATCAAAAGACCTTAAAAATTGATGATGTCCACTTCCTGAATGTCACGGCGTCGGATGACCCGGTCACTACCGTGTACGTTCATTATTTGCCGGATGAGGCGGGTGATGTCGGGATCCGTCTCGCGCTTATGCCTTTTGGTACCGTTCATGAAATCTCGTACCAAAAGTTTGCTGGGTTCAAGAACATTTTGACGGGTACAAGAATTGTGTGTGTGTCACTCAATCATCATCTTCCGTTCCAATGTAATATCCAGGGCTACCCATGCCGTGTGTGGTATGTGGGTCAGCCTCTAAAGTGTACTATTTGTAGTGGTACGCATAAGGCGGTTGATTGTCCTGATAGGAATAAGTGTAAGCGCTGCAAACAACATGGGCATTTTGCTAAGGACTGTCAGAATGCGTGGGGTACCACTTCCCAAACCCCGGCTCAGGCGGGTCCCCCTCCTCCCCCTTCTGTCCCCAACCCTGCCCCTCCCCCGCCTCCTGCTTCTGACCCCCATGTTTCTGCCTCTCTTGCTCCTGGGGCTTCGAATTCCCCTGTTCCCCCTCCTTTGATGTCCGTTAATATTCAAATTCCTCAACAGTCCCAAGTCACATCTCAAATTTCCTTGTTGTCTGAGTCTGAGGACTCTGTTCAAGAGTTCACTGAGGAAGAGGCTTCCTCTGTTGCCTCCCCATCTCCCACTATCTCTTCCTTCCCTTCGGAAGGCTCTAGTCAGAGCATCCTCAAGGATGCTACAATTGTATCTAGCGACCCAATGGAGGTCGGGCAAATTGATAATGAGTATAATGGTAATGTAACTGGCCCTGTGGTGGCAAATAATCTAGTACAAAGTAATGTATCGGGTTCAAAAGTGGCCCAAGATAATAGTAATGTAACAGGTCCAAAAGTGGCCCAAGGGAAAAGTAATAGTAATGTAACGGGTCAAAAAGTGGCCCAAAGTAAAGGTAATGGTAAAGTAACAGGTCCAAAAGTGGCCCAAAGTAACAGTAAAGTAACTGGTCCAAAAGTGACCCAGAGTAAAAGTAATGTAACGGGTCCAAAGGTGGCCCATAGTAATGCTAGTAATAGTCTAACTAACTGATTTGCCAAATTCCCAAAATTCCCAAGATTCCCAAAACGCGTCATTTGGATCTCAGGTTAGCCAAATTCAACAGCATGATCTTTTGTCTCCTTCTGGTGTGTTGGCGGATTCGGATTCAAGTTCTTCTGAGTCCTCATTTAAGACTCCACATTCCCCTAAACCCCGCCGTGCTGTATCCCAGAGCCCTTTACGGAGTCGTTCTCGTTCACCTTTGGTGCCAGAGTCCCCTGGTGCCCATAGAGGCATGCCGCAATTGCCCAAGGATAGGCCGTCTAGGCGTTCATAGTGTTCATGTTTCACTTCTATTTCTTTATGGCTCTGTCCATAGTCACTCTTAACGTTAACGGGTTGCGTGATGTGGAAAAGCGCAGAGGTGTGATGCAGTGGCTGAACTCTCTGCCTTCCCCTGTTGATGTGATCTGTCTACAGGAGACACATTGTTTGTCGGAGGTGGAGTGTAGGTCGTGGTTTACATCGTCTGGCCTTACCTGCCTTGTGTCTCCTGGTACTGTTAGATCGTGTGGTTGTTTAATGCTTTACCGTCCCACACTTCATTTTGTTCGCTCCTGGTTGGACGATGCTGGTAGATAAATTCAGGCTGAGTTTACGATGCAAGATTCCTCTTTCCGTGTGCTGTGCGCCTAATCGTAATCCTGCTCGTGATCTGTTTTTTGATCAGCTGGATGCCCTGGTGGATCCCGCGATTCCAACAGTTCTGTGTGGAGACTTCAACACAGTTTTTGACCGTTGTGTGGACCGTGCTGGCTCCTCCATTGAAGATGTCTCTCGTGAGAGTACGTTGGCTCTCACCAGGCTCTTTGATTCCTGCTGTGTTGTGGACATTTGACGCTGTCTTCACCCAACTACCTCGGCGTTCACTTGGTCTAGGTGGGATGGCTCTCTCTGATCCCGCATCAACCTTTTTGGTTGTCCGTATGCCTGGATTGCATCTGCTCAATTTTGTAATATTCTGCCCTGTCCTTTCTCTGATCACTGTGCTGTTTTGTTTGGTATTAATGTCCCTTTGGCTGTTTCCGTGGGCCTGGGCGCTGGAAGCTCAATATCTCCTTCCTTGATGATGCAGAGTATGTGGCTTTGATCTCTGATTTTTTGGTTGATTGGCGTCGTCATCAAAATCGTTTTAGTTCTCTGGCCAAGTGGTGGGAGGTGTGTAAGGAACGCATTAAAGGCCTATCAATCAGTTATGGTGTTGCCAAATCGCATGCGAGTTGTGGCCAGCGTGACCTTTTGGTCCGTCTGGCTGAGCACCTTAAAACCAAAGTCGATCAAGGAAGGTTATCATGTCTTGGTCCTTACAATTCTACGCTCGCTGAGCTAGCAAAATTTGACCTTAAAGCTGCCCAAGGGGCTCAAGTCAGATCTCGGGTAAAGTGGGTTGAGGAGGGTGAATCTTCCTCTGCCTTCTTTTTTAGGCTGGAGAGAAAGCGTGGGACAGATCGTATCTCTGCTCTGAAGGATGCTAATGGCACCATTGTTACGGATTCTGCTGGGCTGTGTGATGTTATCACGTCTTTTTACTCGGGTTTGTTCTGCTCTCAACCGACTGATAGTGAGTCTCGTGACTCCTTGTTGCAGCATGTTACCTCTACTCTCTCTCCTGTTGATTCGGAGGTTTGTGAGGGTGTTTTGTCTCTAGTGGAGTGCAAGGCTGCTTTGGTTGGTATGGCAAGGCGTAAAGCTCCAGGTTCTGATGGCCTTTCCATGGAGTTCTATTTAAGGTTTTGGGATCTCCTTGTCGTTTGTCGGTTTCTCAGCGGAGAGGCGTCATCTCCCTCTCCTTTAAAAAGGGTGACCGTCTTGACATCCGTAATTGGCGGCCTATATCATTGCTTAATGTAGATTACAAGCTTGCTGCTCGTGCCATTGCTGGCAGATTGTTAAAAGTTATACATGTTGTTGTGGCCAAAGACCAGATGTGTGGTGTCCCTGGTAGATTTATTGGTGAGAATGTTGCCTTTCTGAGGGATGTTGTTGACTTTGCCACCTGGTCCAACTCCCCTGTGGCACTGCTCTCTCTCGACCAAGAAAAAGCTTTTGACCGGGTTGAGTGGTCGTTTATGCGGGACACTCTTCTCGCGATGGGCTTTGGGCCTTCGTTTATCAGTTGGGTCGACCTATTTTATTGTGATGTCCAGAGTGCGGTTGATGTGAATGGCCATCTGTCGTCTTTTTTCCCGCTGTCTCGTGGTGTGCGCCAGGGCTGTCCCCTCTCGCCTCTTTTGTATGTTTTGGTTGCCGAGGTTCTGGCCTGTAACATCCGTGCCAACCCCCGTATTGTTGGACTTTCGTTGCCTGGTTCAGTGTCTCCCCTGCCGGTGGTTTCGCAGTACGCGGATGACACGTCCCTTGTGGTGACGACTGATGACTCCATCAAAGCTACGTTTGATACGTATTCCCTGTTTGAAAGTGGATCGGGGGCGAAATTGAATCAGTCTAAATCAAAAGGTTTGTGGCTTGGGTCTTGGGTTGGTCGGACGGACCCTCCTGTTGCGTTGGATTGGTCACCGACGAAGCTCAAGATTCTGGGTGTTTTTCTCGGTATTGGCGATCTGGAGGAGGCGAATTGGCGTCCACGTATTGATGCGGTGGCCAATGTTTTAACTTCGTGGCGTCAGCATGTTCTTTCCTTTCAAGGAAGATCACTTGTTATTAACGCTCTTGCTCTTGCCCGTGTGTGGTATGTCGCTTCTTTGATTCACATGCCTCCCTGGGTCTTGAAGGAGCTGAATGCGTTGGTATTTAGTTTCTTTTGGAAGGGTAAGCGGGAGTTGGTCGCTCGCTCGTCTGTTGTTCAGCCTTCCGTTCTTGGTGGCTTCTATGTTATCAATGTTAAGTTAAAAGTCTGGTCTTTGGTCGTGCAGTGGATTAAGCGTTTTGCGAGCTCTCCTGCTAGTTGGACTTCGTTTATGACCTTCTGGTTTCGTTCTTGCCTAAATTTGTCTCCCTTGGAAGTGTTGTCGGATCCTTATGGCGTTATTATTAGTGACCTGCCCAAATTTTATCAGTCCATAATTCTGGCCTGGCGGGCGGTAGACGGTTCGTACTCTGGGGCCCGTTCATCTCTTGTTATGGCCTCCGGTCATGCTTTTACTGCCGTGTCTGATATGTCTGCGAAGTCCTGTTACGTTTACATGCTGTCTGAGTGTTTTTCTCCGCCTCACTGTGTTCTGAAGTTTTTTCATCGGTTTGGTGATCTCTACTGGTCTACTACTTGGCATCAGTTTTCTCTGTTTAGTCTTGATCGTCCTGTAATTGATCTTTCATGGAAAATTGCTCATGGGGTTTTGTATACTGCTGCTCGTCTATTTTCCTTTGGTCTAAATTATGGTGTTTCTTGTTTTTGTCGGCTCGCCCGAGACATCTGAGCACCTGTTTTTCTCCTGTCCCCTCGCTCAGAGCGTTCTCTCCTGGTTGCAGTCTCTTATGTTCCGCTCTTCCCCTCGTTGTCCTACTCTTTCCTGTCGTCATGTGTTGTTCGGCTTCGATCCGGATGAACTCCGTTCCGTCCCTAACATCTTTGTCTACATGCTAAATGTCTGCAAGTATTTCGTCTGGTGTGCTCGCAATGACTTTTGATTTCGCGGTATCCAGCCTGGTGCTATTGTGGTCATAGAAGAAGTCAAGTCCAGAGTGCGGTTCCATCTGCCCCTTCTGTTCAAGAGATACAAGTCCTCTCGTCGCCGGCGTTATTTTGGTCGTCAGTGGGGTGCCCGTGGCATTATTGGATCCGTCATCGGTAGTCGTCTTACAATTCATCTTTAGTCTCGTCATGTGTTTGGTTGTGTAGTGTTTAATTTTTAACTTGTGTTGCTAATCGTTCTCCTGTTCAATTTTTAGGCGCTGGGTAGGCGGGGTTTGATTCCCCGGCGAAGTTGGCGGACTGGCCGTTTAGACGGGTGTCCCCTACCTTGGGTGGACCACCTAGTTGGCCTTGCACACTAGCCTCTAGGTGGATGGGTCTGTTGGCCAGCGACCACTGCACCACCCTTCGGGGGCTCGGCTGTCCACCTAAAATATAAAAAAAACCTTACCTGACGCAGCTTTCCGCTTATGGTAAGTGTCTCTGCCTTGTGGGGCATTCTCGATTGCGACTTCTGGATCGAGAGTTTTTTTCTTTATTTTGTTTTTTTTGGCTGAGTGCTAAGTACCTGCCGGGAGGGAACGCCAAAGGCCTTTTTTGTTTTTTTTTGTTCAGGGTTGGTCACCCATCCATTTTGGGTCACCCATCCCTTTTTTCTCCACTGCTGTCTGGTGTTGTTGGATCGGTCTTGCGACCTTTGCACAATGCCGGCTCAGCTGGTGGAGTGCCCAAACAGTTTGGTGGCCTTTTTTCCTGCTGCCGTGTACCGTTCAGTAGGTTCCTCTTCGGTCTTGCCCGATTTGCTGCAGTCTGTCAGTGGGGATCTCCTGACCTGCACGCAGTTCCTCCGTAATGGTGCTGTGCGTATGACGTTTAAGACCTCCGCTGACTGTGAACGTGTTCTGGCCTCCGGGATACGGTGCAAGGATGTTCCGCTTCGCCTTGCGCCTGCTGGAACCCAGTCGCGGATTGTCTACCTCCGTGGCTGTCCTTCCGAGGTCCCGGATGTGGTAGTTCGCCAATTCTTCACATCCTTTGGCGAAGTCCACTCTGTCAGCCATACTTCTCACCAGGGCTTTCCCGAGCTGCGTGATGGCAATCGCTCCGTCCGCATCTCGTTGTCCAAGGATGTCCCTGGTGTCGTCACCATCACTGGTTTCGAGTGCCGGGTTTGGTATCGCCACCAGCCTGCTTTTTGCGAGATTTGCAAGAAGCTGGGCCACCGTAGCTGTGCCTGCCCTCTGGACGGTCTTTGTCGGCGCTGTCATCAGCCTGGGCACCATGCCCGTTCCTGCCGGAATGCGTGGGTTGCTCCTCGTCCTGCAGCCCCGGCTGCTGCAGCTGCGGCTCCGGCAGTTTTGGAGATGTTGGACGTGGAGTACGTCCCGGGTCAATCTGATGTTGACTCCGATGCTTCTAGCATGGGTGAGATGGCCTCTGGAGATGAGGTTGTTCAGGCGGCTTTGCAGCTCTCTCCTCCTTGCTCTCCTCGTCGTCGTCGCAAGCATAAGCGCCGTACTGTTTCCCCCCACTCCCTCCCCGAGCCTGTTGATATGGACCTCTCTGCTGAGGAGGGCCCGTCTCACAGGCTCTTTAAGATCTTTCGCGAGGTGTGGGAAGACAAGCTCTCCTGGGAGGAGATCCGTGCCAGGAAGCTTCGTCTTAGGGTTTCTATTGCCTCGTTGGATCCACCTTCCTCTCCTGTTCTTTTTCCCTCTCCGTCTTCTTCTCTCTCTACGCTTGTAGCTCAGGCAACCCCTGTTCCATCTGCTTTCTCTTCTGGTGGTTCCGTTGTCGATTCAGTGCGGACCCCCATACCGCCCTGCTTGCGTGATGTGTCTCCCCACGCTGTGCTCGTTACAGAGGATGGTGACTCTGGCGAGTACGAGGCTCGTCTTGACTTTGGTCCGCTTACGGAGGCTGTTCTTCGAACTGACCTCTGTGTCGACACCTTCCGGATGAACCACTACCTTTCTCATCCGGAGCGTCGTGCTCAGTTCACTGTGCCTGACGCCGACCATCCTGTGGAAGTGCTCCCAGACGTCCCCCTTCTCTTTTTTGTGTCTAGATTGGCCTTTTGGGTGGGTGGCCGGTGAGCCTCTCCACCCTTTTGGCTGTTTCTAGTGTCTGTCCTGTTTCAGTTGTGTGGCTCCCTTGCGCTCGGTGTCCTTAGTTGGTCTACTGCGCAGGTTGCTTTGTTTCCGTAGTGTCCGAGGCTTTGCCTTAATTTGTGGAGGCGAGGTTCGATCCCTCGGCAAAGTTGGCGGCTTGGTGCCCCTCCGGTTTGTGGCGAACCCTTCTTGAGACATTGCACGCCTCTGTCTCTGTTGGGATTAGATGTTAGGTCTGAGAGCCATTGCACTAACCCTACCCGGGGGCTGCTCATTCACCTCAAATACAAAAAAAATTTACCTGACGCGGGTCTTGCCTGTCGTAGGATAGTATCCGTTTGGCAAGAGCTACCCATTGGGCTTTACTGCTGTCTTGGTGGACCTTGTGTTCTCTTCTGGAGTGGATCATTGTGGTACAGGATTGGACATCCTTGGTATTGTATAATTGCGTCCTGAATTTGTTCTCTTTTATTTCCGGTGACCCGCCCAGGGACTTATGCTTGGCCTCCTTGGCCATAACCTGGGGTAAGCCGGCTTTCAATCGTTTGGGGTCACCCATCCGTTTTTCTCTTTCGCCTGGGTGTTGTCACCCATCCGGATATTCTCTCTTCTGGCAGTTGCGTGCGTTCTTCGCATTTCTTCTGCCCGTTTTTGGCCTTTTGTGTGTTTTGCGGCCATTTTCGGGGCCGTTCGGTTTTTACGCTTTTTGGGCTTTTCGGGGCCCTATTGCTACCTTTTTGGCCGTTTTCAGGGCCTTTTTGGTTTACTGTTTTTGCTATTCATCTGCCTTTCTTTGGTTTTCGTGTTTCTGCTTTTCTTTCTTTGTTGTTTTTCCTATTAGTGCTTGTATTAGTAGGAGTAGTCTTATTTACATAATGAACAATCAGCGCCGTACTGTGAACATTCATATTGGTAGAAAATTATCTGGCAAATCACGCGATGAAATTCTGGAGGCTGTTCTAAACTGTTTTGGTGATTATAATGTTCATTGTGTGCAGCAGTTTTCTGACCTTGTTAGGGTCACTTTTGATTGTGAGGAAGCGGCTGTCTCCGCCCTAAAAGACAGGGGTGTGAGACTTTTCGATATGTGGTGTGGGATGGATGGTGGTCCTCCTACTACCATTGTTCATTTATTTGATTATCCTTACGAGGAAGATGAGGAGTCTGTTGGTGACTTTTTCGGTACTTATGGGACTCTTAAATCTGTTCATTGCCAAAAGTACATCACACGCTCCAATGTGTGCACTGGCACCCGTCTGATTGATTTAGTTATGTCTGTTATGCCTCCCCGCCAAATTAACATCAAGGGTTATATGTGCTGCGTGTGGTTTAAGGGCCAGCCTCTGCTCTGTAATTTGTGTAGTGGCAAGGGTCATCGGGCTGCTGAGTGCCCTAACAAAGATAGGTGCCGGCTATGTGGCTCTAAGGACCATTTTTCTAGGAACTGTACCAACCCTTGGAATAATCGGGGTTCTAGTGCTGCTGCCTCATCGGTGGATAACACTTCTGCTGATCGGGCTACTCAAGCTGCGGGTGGTGTTACTCCTTTGCCTAGCACCTCTGCTGAGCGCGCTGCTGCTGAGGACGCTGGTGAGGTACTGGTGAGGTTGGCGATAACGCCATGGATGGTGCGACATCAGGTGCTGCTGGTGTTGGTGGTGAATCCAGCTCCGTGGATGCTGGCTCCATTGGTGCTAGTAGGGAGCCTATGTCTACTACGGCTGATCTTTCTGCTACAGATGAGGTCCTTAATGATCTTTTTGCCTCATCGGATGAGGGTGAGGGTGATGATGACGGGTCTTTCATTGACATTACTGAATTTTCGTCTGCTTCTGAGCCTTCCTCCCAAAGTATTTCTCAATTTGCTGATGATAGCCAAAGTATTCTTCGTAATGTACCTAGTAAATCTAGTATGGGTAATAATTTAGTTAAGGATAATGGTAAGGATAATGTTACTGGTAATTATACTTCAACGTCTATTAGTAATGGTAGCTCTAGTGTAGTCGTAGAGAAAGTTGTTTCAGCAAGTAAAGGTGCTGCTGATCCTAAAATTGTCTCTTCTAAAATTGGTGCTCCTCCCAAAACTCCTGTTGTTACCATCGTTGATGGTGATGACGATGTGGAGTCTGTGAAGGATGATGGCCTTATGGATACTAGTGGTGGGTCTCGGAAGTGTAAAAAGTCTCCGGGTGACTTTGATTCTTCTGATAGTTTTCTTCCACTATCTCTGCAGACGGAGGGTTCGCTTTCCACAAAGCGGGCTGCAGGTGATCTTTCCGGTTCAGAAGTCCTCCCGTCTTTGCGTTGATTTTCTAGTCCTCCTTAACCCCCATTATGGCTTTTCAATTGGTCACAGTAAACGCAAATGGATTGCGTGATGATAATAAGCGGATGGGTTTTCTACAGTGGCTTAGTCACCTTTCAGCGGATTTTGTTTGCCTTCAGGAAACACATGTCTTGTCGGCTGACGAATCCAATGTGTGGTTCTCATCCTATGGCTGGCTATCTGTGGTCTCCCCCGGTTCTCATCACTCTTGTGGGACAGTTCTCTTGTTTCGGCCCTGCTACCAAATTCTGAACTCCTGGTTTGATTCTGATGGTCGTTTTGTTTTGGCCAAGTTCTCTTTTCGTAGCATTACTTTTCGCATTGCTTCCTTGTATGCTCCCAACCGTAATCCTCAGCGTGACGACTTTTTTTATCCTGTATTTTCGTTATTGAACCCTCGATTCCCACTTTTGTGTGTGGGGACTTCAATATGGTCTTTAACAGAGCCCCGGATCGCCGTGGTATTTTTTCTCTGGGCACGGGTAGGGATAGCTGTGACACTTTGCTATCCTACTTTCAGGATTGTTGTATTATTGATATCTGGTGGTTGCTACATCCGGACGCCTCTGGCTTCACTTGGGATAGGCCCGATGGATCGGTTTCATCGCGTATTGACCTCATTGGCTGCCCTTATGCTTGGGCTCCTTTTTCTAATTCCTGTTCCATTACTCCATGCCCTTTTTCCAATCATTCTCTGGTTTGTCTCCATATTACTGTCCCGGAGGTCTGTCCTCGTGGCCCTGGTAAATGGAAGTTAAACACTAGTATCCTTGAGGAGGATAGTTTTGTTTCGGCGGTTAAGGCATTCTGGTCCAATTGGAGATCGCGTAAATTTAGTTTTTCGTCTTTGCAGAGTTGGTGGGACTTGGGTAAGTCTAAAATCAAGGGTATCGCTATTAATTATTGTACCAAATTGGCTTCTGAGCGGGCCCTGAAACGTAATCTTCTTGTCAATTTGGCCTCTCACCTAAGTCTTGTATAGACTCTGGTGCTGTGTCCTGTTTCGATGTTCTTGAATCAGTTCATTCCCAAATTGCTGAAATTGACCTAATTGCTGCTAAGGGAGCGCAGATCCGTTCTCGGGTCAAGTGGGCGGAAGATGGTGAACAGTCAACTAGTTATTTCCTTCGCCTTGAGAAGAAGAACTCTTCTGACCGCTGGATTGCTGCTATGCGAAATTCGGACGGCGTTGTTGTTTCTGACATCTCATCAATTTGTTCCTCTTGGCGGGATTTTTATCTTGATTTATTTACTGCCTGCACCATTGATCTTAGCATTCAGTATGATTTGCTAGGTAATGTTGTTCTCATGCTTCCCCCTGGTGAGGTCTCATGCTGTGAAGGGCCTCTGTCATCTGATGAAGTTCTGGCCGCTTTGAATGGTATGGCTCGTGGCAAAGCACCTGGATCTGACGGCCTTCCGGCTGAGTTTTATTTGGCGTTCTGGGATACTCTTGGTGGTGACCTTGTCGGTGTTCTCAATGCATCTTTTGAATCTGGGCTTTTGTCAAGGTCCCAGCGTACTGCGATTATTTCGCTCTTGTTCAAGAAGGGTGACCGTCTCCTTCATAAGAATTGGAGACCGATTAGTCTCCTTAACGTTGATTATAAGCTTTGTGCTCGCACTCTTGCTGGTAGGCTTTTGAAGGTCATTTGCCATGTTGTGTCCCCTGATCAGACCTGTGGTGTTCCGGGGAGATATATTGGCGAGAATGTCGCCTTTTTGCGTGATGTGGTTGCTTTTGCTTATTAGAAAGGATCTCCCGGTGGCAATACTCTCTCTGGACCAAGAGAAGGCCTTTGATCGGGTCGATTGGCAGTTCCTTTTTTCTACTTTGAGTGCGATGGGTTTTGGCCCTTCGTTTATCTCCTGAGTCAAGTTGCTGTATTCGGACATTCGCAGTACGGTTTTTGTCAATGGTTACTTTACTGATACCTTCTCTCCCAGTTGTGGCGTTCGACAGGGTTGTCCCTTGTCCCCCCTTCTGTATGTCCTGACTATGGAGGTTTTAGCATGCAATATCCGCTGTCATCCTGGCATTTCGGGCATTTGCCTGCCCAATGCTGCTAATCCTTTACCTGTTATATCTCTTTACGCCGATGAAACTTCAGTTATCTCTACCTCAGACAGTTCAACGTGCGCTGTTTTTGACACCTATAGCAAATTTGAGAAGGGCTCGGGTTCCAAATGGAATCTTGATAAGTGTAAGGGCCTCAGGCTGGGTTCATGGTGTGGTCGTGTTGACTCCCCGGTCCATATCCAGTGGACCTCCATCAAAATTAAAATCCTTGGCGTTTTTATTGGCAATGGGGACTTGGTGGAAGCTAATTGGCGGCCTCGTGTATGTGCTGTGGAGAAGTGTTTGTCTTCGTGGCGGTCCCGCTCTCTCTCTTTAAGTGGCAAAGCGCTCATTGTGAATGCTTTGGCCATGTCCAGGGTTTGGTATGTTGCCTCCCTGGTACATATGCCCCCTAGGATTTTGGTTGAACTTGAGTCGCTTGTTTTCAGGTTTTTTTGGAGTGAGAGGCGTGATCTTGTGGCTAGGAATGTGATCATACATTCTTGTTTGGACGGAGGTTTTAATGTTGTGAGCACTAAATTCAAAGTGAACGCCCTCCTGGTCCAGTGGGTCCGTCGTTTTCTGTCGTCCCCAAATGTTTGGGTCTCCCTCATGACGTTCTGTTCTTTTTTATCATTTTGGGGTTGGCCCTTTGGAGGTCTTTTCGCATCCTTTTCGTTTTTCATCTGGGCTTTTACCTCCTTTTTACGCCGCTTTGCTTAAAGCCTGGTGTGATTGTGGTGGTTCCGTTCTGAATGGCCAACTACTGACTGGTTCATTGATGTACTTTGTATTTTTCACTTTTTGCGTAAGCACATCCCTTGTTTATTGTTCCTTGTGTGTGTGAGTGTATGTGTGTGTGAGTATGTGTGCGTGTGTGTATATTCAGTATGTCTTTTTGCAAAGGTCTTTCCGCTTGGCCCAGCCACTTAGCTCGATTAGCTTCAGCTATTTCTAAGTGGCTGTGCTCTTTTTATCATGTAATTTTTCTTCTTGGTATTTATTTTTATTATATTTTTTGGGCACGAATAAAGATTGTTGTTGTTGTTGTTGTGTTGTTGTTGTTTGTTGTTGTTGTTGTTGTTGTTGTTGTTGTTGTGCCAACTGGTCATTGGTTCCTTATCCATATCTCCTTTGGTTGCTTCGTCCCTTTCATGTAAGTCCTCATACCAGCTCATATTGGATTTGCATCCCTGCCGTCCTCATTGTATTACCAAGTTTTCTCCTTCCTTTGGGCGTCTTGATTGGCCCATGATTTGGAAGCAGCTGTTTTTCTGCCCCATGGATCGTAAGGTGATTGATTTGAATTGGAAAATTTGTCATGTTGTTCCTTATACTGCTGAGCGGTTGTCGTCTTTCGGCTATGCTGTTCCCCTGTCTTGTTTTTGTGGTTATCACACTGAGTCCCTTGAGCACCTTTTCTTTTCCTGCCCTCTGGCCCAGAGTGGTATCGCTTGGATTCAGACACTCTTATCCACTGTCTCCCCTTTGGCTCCTTCTCTGTGTTAGGCACTTGCTGTTTGGGTTTGACTCGGATGAGTTTCTTTGTGTTCCCAGAATTTTTTCGTACCTCCTTTATGAATGCAAGTTTTTTGTTTGGCATCAACGTAATGACTTTCGCTTTCACTCTGTCCCTCCTAGCGCTGTGCGCTTGCTCGCCGCTCTTCGGGCCCGGGTTGCGTTTTATCTCCCTCTTTTCTCTAAATGGTTTGTCTCCCAGCGTCGTAGGCGTTACTTTGCTCATCAGTGGGGTGCTTCAGGCTTAATTGGCTCTTTCTCCCGTAGTTCTTTCGTGGTCCATTTTTAATTCTTGGTTTTTGCCTTTCGTTATAAGTTCGTTTTTACCTCCCTGGCGAAGTTGGCGGGCCGGCCTCATATGAGGGTGCCCCATTGCCTTGGCGGTATTTTACTGGTTTTGTTTATTCGTATTTAGGGTGGGTGGACATTGCACTGAGTCCATCCTGCCGCCTAAAACACACAACAAAAAAACTTACCTGACACGGGAGGTACTGTGATCAAGGAGGCAGCCCTCTCAAGGCGAGGCCCTTTCATTGCACTTGGATCTGGTTGACCCTTGCGATTACACCAAAACTTGAGCGTATAATTTCTGGTAGTGGGGGCCTGCGTTCGCGCTCGCCCCCCAAAAATTGCATGTGTTGGCCGGGCGAATGGTCAAGGATGTTTGATGATTGACGCTTTGCTTTGTTTCTCAGTTGGACGGGTCGGGAGCTGGACGACGACAAGCAAGCCACGAGTCGCACAAGCGCAAGATTTCCAGCTGCAAATCGTGTGTGCTTGGCTTTGGGTTTGGATGTTGTATTGTAGTGTAGTGTAGTGAAGTGAAGTCAAACATGACTTTTTTGATTTCTGTTTGTTTCGGCAGGCGGTTAATCATTTCCTGATCCTCGAAGTAACGATCGATAACTTGCGATATGGAAGGAGCAAAGCGCAATAAGACAAGTCGAACGGGACAAGTTCTGGCCAAACCGTGAGTTGATTTCTACCTTGAGATTGTTGTATCTGTTGTACGTTGACTAGAATAGGGAATTTGCCGACGCGCCGACGTTGTCCAAGTCAAGTCGTGAATAGAATTGCTTTCAGTTCAGGGCTCGAAACCGTGGTTCACCAGTGAAACACAACGGCTCGCATGTGTTGTTTGTTTTGTCATTGTTGATCAGGTGCAGTTGTTTGGGTAGTGGCGTTGTTTTCTGCACTTTTAGCTGCTTGTAACGTGTTGTGCAAAGCAGATTCGATTTTGCTTCGAATTATGTGATGTCACACAAGGCAATTTCATGTCAGAAATAACCGTTTCCCACGTGAACGTTAGCTCGCTCGCTCACGCGTGGGTTTAGATCAAAACATTTATCCCGCGACAATTTTAGCGGCATTTTCATGTTTTGTGCCCATCTTTTGAGCCTTGCGATTGCTGTAAATGATTGTTTGTGCTTTTCGACGTCTGCCATATCCCAGATTGATGGTAAAAGAAGGCAAAAATGCATGTGTGGAAAATCAAATGGGGGAGAAAATAAAAAGTCTACAACACGGGGTATTCCCAGGCGGTCACCCATCCAAGTACTAACCCCGCCCGACAGGGCTTAACTTCGGTGATCGGACGAGAACCGGTGCTTTCCCTGTGGTATGGTCGTAGACATTTGAAAAGGCTGCAAATTTAGTACTTTAAATGGGCCACCAGTGCGAGCAAACGCAAAGCAAAGCGATAATATGAACACAGGAATCTTTACCAGGCATTTGTTGGTATCTCTGCAAGTTGCATGCACGTGGAGAGCGAACGATGCTTCTGCCTGTGTCTGTAAGGCTTTCTCAGTAACGCAATTTAGTACCGTTGCTTGCCCCAAAAAGTTGCCTCGTTTTGGGGGTAAAAGGTAACCAGGTGTTGAATTTCACTCACCCCCGGAGAGACGTCATCAACTTTGCTGCTGAATTTCTTTGATCTCTCCGTAGAACTCTCTCTGTAGAACTAGTACTTCTGTGTCGGCAGGTTGCTGAATAGCGTCGGCTTACAGTGGGTTCCAGGCCCCCGGGTGTCAGAATATTGACCACCATATCTCCGAGAGGGAAACCCTGGACCAGCCTCCTAGGGATCGGCATCGCTTCTCGGCCTTTTGGCTAAGTTCCTTAAGGCTTGTGATCTTTGCTTTTCAAGCACTCATTGCTGTTATGGCGAGTCAAGGTGAATCAAGTATAATCATTAGTCAATTTACAAGTTCCGGTGAAAATGCAGAAACAATGGAGGATGGTGCGACAGGTTCGTGGGCCGATGAGTCCCCTGAGGCATGCGGAGACGAAAGTGTGCCAATACCAGACGTGTTGACGAATCTGATCAATCATGGTGTTCGTTTCAAGAGCATTAGGCGTTGGAGTAGAACTGTTCGGCCAATGCTGGTCAAAAGTCTTTCTGTTTACTTTTCGGTAGACACAGTTATCACGAGTCAAGCGGTACTGGAAGCCTTTGATAGTGCAGGAATTGATGTGGATTTCATTACCTCCATTCAATGGCGAGCCTCAAATTGAACATGGGTCGTCTCCTTCGAAAATCAGTTCGCCAAGGAGACAGCTTTGGAGATCGCATCTGTCAACATAGCCGGTACAACAGTTTTCCTAGGAGACTGTGAGAACAGGCTAGTTCTTGTTAAAATTTATGAGGCACCGGCGGAATTACCCGACACAGTTGTCATCGGCCGTTTAAGCCATTACAGCCGAGTGATGAGTTTTCGGTGTGATAAAATCGCCCAGTTTATTGACAGTGGCGTACGTACAGCGCGTATGAATCTTAATTTCCATATCCCTTAGATCATCAATTTGGCGGGAGAATATGTACGCATCTGGTACCCTAGCCAACCTAAAACATGTCATAATTGTGGGTCTGAAGAGCACCTGGTGAAGGATTGTACATACGTTTGCTGCTTTAACTGCGAAAGATCTGGTCATTGTCTCGAAAATTGCGAGGAGTCGCCGAAGTGCACAGTTTGCAAGTCTGAAAACCATCGTTTGGCTGATTGCCCCTTTATCAAATATAGCGCTAATGTCGATACCTCGCCCAAAGAGCAATCGGAAGAAGACAAGGTTAAGGAAAAAGAGAAATTTAGAGTGAAATGGGAGCAAGTGAAGAAGAAACGCGAGGAAGCTGAAAAACAACAAGCTCAAATGCAAATTGAGGTGCAGCAGCGTGAGGTGCGACCTGTGAGGAAAGGTGATAATGGCAAGAACAAAGAAGATGACAATGGCAAGACCAAAGAAGCTGGCGATGGCAAACAACAGCGTGAAAGAAAAGAAAAGCGATCCAAAAGTGCGGATAGACGTGAACGAAGTGACGATGAGAAGGATAGAAAAGAACTCCGTAGGAAAGAGCGCAATCATGAAGATCGTCGAGAAGATCATCGAGGTGACCGTCGAGAAGATCGTCGAGAGGACCGCTATTACGATTACCCGTGCCGGGATTATTATCATGATCGGTCTTCAAGGCGCCATGACGATGATTATTATTCTGATGATGAAGGTAGTTGGATCAAGGTGTCTCATAGGCGTAGAAGTCGCTCTGATCGTTAATTGTCATTATGAATAAGCTCAAAATTCTTTCGATTAATGTGTGCGGACTTGGATCCGCTGGTAAATCTGGTAAAATTGTTCAAGGGCTAAATCATTTGAACTGTGATATTATACTTTTGCAAGAGACTCATGTTTCTTGTAAAAGACAAGCCGAAAAGTTTGAGAAACTTTGGAAAGGGAAATGTTTTTGGTCTTTTGGCATCGGCAAATCTGCCGGTGTTGCTGTGATTTTCCCGCAAAATTTTTCTGGAAACGTTTGTCGTTTTTTATTTGATTCTAGCGGAAGAATTTTGAGCTTATTAATCGATTTTCATAAATTCTATCTTAATATCGTTAATATATATGCCCCAAATGTTGTTTTAGACCGTAAGAAGTTTTTTTCTAGTTTGCATCAATTTTTTCTTTCACAGGGCGTATTGCTTATTGGAGGTGATTTCAATTGTATCGATAATGTTCTTGACAGGCTCAATTGCTCTGTTGTTCCCTCTGCGGATAAAACATCTCTAGCCACGCTTATGTCTGATTTTTCTTTGTTTGATGTTTGGCGTAAACAAAATCCGCGTACAGTTTCTTTTACTTGGTTTAACGGTGATCGTTCTCAAGCTTCTAGAATTGATCGGTTTTTTATTGTTAAATCCTTTTTTAGTAAGGTACTTTCCTGTGAAATCCTGCCGTGTGTTTTGTCTGACCACGATTTCCTTAGATTGACTTTTTCACTTGAAGGAATTGTTAAGCGTGGAACTGTTTGGCGCTTTAATAATTCCTTTTTGTCCGATCTCGATTTTAAAAAAGATTTGAAACGTTTAATTACTGATTTTAAACTTAAAATACAGAATTTTAAGACTTTACGCGAGTGGTTGGACTCTAAAAATTGAAATTAGAAAATTTTCTGTTTGTTTTGGTGTTCGTAAACGCCGTTTGGCTAATCAAAATAGAATTGATCTCACGAAGCGGTTAATTCGTGCTAAAAATTCTTCTCACTCTGATGATGT
>CM042748.1:38511779-38546779 GCA_022496165.2 Catalaphyllia jardinei | reverse complement strand
GAAACGCATTGTGTTTCTGTGGCTGAGTGTTCTTCGTGGTTTCGGTCCTCTGGTTTTGACTCCGTTGTGTCTGGTGGCTCTACTCATTCTTCTGGTTGTATAGTTTTGTTTCGTCCTACTGTATCTTTGGTAAATTCGTGGTGTGATTCTGATGGTCAGTTCCTACAATGTGAATTCTCGTATACTGCCAAATTGTTTCGAGTTTGTTGTATCTATGGCCCTAATCGCAACCCTGCAAGGGACCTTTTTCTGGATGATCTTCATTCTGAGATTGATCCCTCGATACCAACTATTCTGGCTGGTGACTTTAATTCCGTGTTTGACCGTGTCATAGACAGCAATCTATAAAATGTTACGTCATCAATCCTGTAATTAAGTTAAGTAATTAAGTACGTCTCTCCCAATAAAAGACACGTTCAACCTTCAGTCTGACGTCTCCTAAACTGGTGCCGAGACACCCGGCTATACGATGTCAAAAACAGATATAACACACCACAAAGCAGTAAGAGGAGCCTACAAAGGACACTGCAGTCAAGCCATCAAACGCGCGGACCGCATAATGGAAGACACGGAATCGCCGAACCTAACAGAGCTAGAAGCAATCATAGAAAGACTCGCCAGACGCATGGAAGAGATATCCATCCTAGACAACAAGATTGTCACCGCATTAGAAACAGAAGAAGATATCATGGAGGAAACGGACCAAACACTTTCATTTCAAGACACAATCCATTTCCGAATACTCAAGATGAGGAAATTTCTCGCAAGAAATCAACCAACGGTGAGTCCATTCCATTATATTAACCCCGAGCAAACCATTCACATCAATCTCCCAAAACTGCAAATCCAGCCTTTCAACGGCAACCCGTTAGAGTGGCTGACATTCTGGAACAGCTGCAGGAATGCCGTACATGAAAACAACAGCCTAAGCGACATAGATAAAATGAACTATTTAAAGGGAATGTTGGCAAACGAAGCCGCGCGCGCCATCGCCGGACTGCCAATTACGTCACAGAACTACGGAAAAACAATCGAACTGCTAAAAGAACGCTTTGGTAGAAAGCAAACGCTCATTAACGCTCACATGGAATCCCTTTCAAAAATCGACAGCCCAACGGACATACACAACCTGAGACAATTCTATGACAGCTGCGAAACTAACATTCGCGCCCTAGAAACACTGCGCAAAGAAATAGAAATAATCAAAAACAGCCAAACTCAGGAAACCAGTCAGGTGCGACACTAGACGACATCATCATACCGACAGCCAACGCACTATTCACAAAATCACAGCAACACAAAGCATTACAAAAGGGTAAATATACATACCCACGTATTTCAGAGAAGAACGAAACCACAGCGTGCATCTACTGCGACGACAAACACCGTGCCGACAAATGCCAGACTGCAAAATCAGCAGAACAAAGAAGGTCCATATTAATCCAAAAAAGGAGATCCTTCAACTGTCTACGTTTAGGACACAATAAGCAGCAGTGCCGATCCAAAGGCCGTTGCCTCAACTGTGGCCTCAAACATCATACGTCCATCTGCGAACCAAATCACGATCAAACTCACGAACTGAAACAAAAGCCAGACAAGCAGGAAAACTCAAAAGATGTAAAAACGCTCTCCACAACGACAAATAGAAACGTATCATTACAAACTGCCATGGTCGTCGCATACGGGCACGTGAACACCTGTCAAGCACGCATACTCGTTGACACCGGATCACAGAAAACATTCGTCACACAACACCTGAAGAGAAAACTAAAACTCTAACCCATAAAGAGAGAAACACTCGACATAAACACATTCGGTACTACGAAAAGTACCACTAAAGCATACGACGTCGTCTCACTCTCCTTTAAAGCGGAGAACGAAAAACTCACGATAACAGCTCTTGTCACACCTACAATCTGCCCTCCACTCTCAAACAACACACAGGCAACAAACCTTCCAACCGAATTCAGAAACCTTAAGATAGCCGACCCAGTGAGAGAAACTGACGATCAACCGGTAGACATCCTGATAGGAAACTACGTCCAGATTATAACCGGAGAAACGAAAAAATCCAAGGACGAGAGATGGATGGCAATACGAAGCAAATTCGGGTGGCTTCTATCAGGACCAACTCCAACTACAGCACACTATAAAACGTTGAACACAATATGTCAGCAAAGCAGAGGCACAATGCTCATACAACAAGAAGACCTAAACGACACACTGAGGAAGTTCTGGGAAATAAGTAACATCCCTGAAGAAAACGACGGTAACGGCTCAGACATTCAAAAGCGATTTCAAGAAACAATAACCTTTAACACTGACACAAAGAGGTACAACGTGCGACTCCCATGGAAAGACAACAGGCAAAGCATCCCCTCTAACCTCAGCCTTGCCAAAAAGCGACTGAACAGCCTACAGCATACTCTCACAAAGAAAAACCCACAGCTCATACACAAATACGACAAACAACTGCTGGACCAACTAAAACGGGGATTCATAGAAGAAGTTGAGGAGCCAACAACACACAAAGGTGTATTACACTATATACCACACTGGTGGCACCGCGATGCCACCAGATTTCTCTGGCTCAGAGACGTTAACAAGCCTGCAAACAGTCCAGACAACATAATCACTTAGCGATTCTGTCGCGTACTATTCGGAGCAGCACCCTCACCGTTCTTGTTGAATGCAACAGTACAATACCACCTTAATAAAGAAGCCAACGCTATAGCTACTGACCTCCAACAATCCATATATATGGACAATGTCGTGAGCGGAACAAACACAGAAGCGGAAGCATTTCAATACTACACATCGTCGAGGGACATGTTCAACAAAGCAAGCATGAACCTAAGGCAATGGTCCAGCAACTGCACGTCGCTGAACGACCAAGCATGATCCAACGACGTGTATGCAGAGTCTACTGTCAAAGTCTTAGGGCTGACGTGGAATACCGAAACAGACACGCTCACATTACCACTCACAAAGCTATGTGAAGAGATTCGCAATACTAACACAACAAAACTCACAAAACGAGTAGCGCTCAGTCTATCATCCAAATTATTTGACCCGCTAGGATTCATTGAACCAGTCAATGTCAAAGCCAAGATAATGATGCAGGAGGCATGGAAAGCAAACACAAACTGGGACGAAAACATCGAAGATAGTCTTAAAGAAAAATGATGCAAATGGCTTAACGAGCTACAACACATGATCCACCTTGCTATCCCGACAAAATACATCCAAGACTGTATTGACAACATACAACTACACATATTCTGTGACAGCAGCCAGCTCGCATACAGAGCAGTAGCCTACATAAGATGCGAGACATCCAACGGTACAAAATGCGCATTCCTTATGTCAAAAAGCAGGGTAGCTCCGATCAAAGAACAAACACTTCCCCGACTTGAACTACTCGGAACACTCCTTGGAGCGAAGCTGTCAAACTACCTGTGTAAAACCATACTGCACAAACTACAACCATCACGGACAGTGCTATGGAGCGACTCACAAATTGCGCTTGCGTGGATATCTCGCTCGAAACCTTTAAGAAGGCTTTATACGACACCGAGTACAACTCATTAAGGAATTCACCTCGGCAATACACTCGTCATGGAAATACTGCCCATCCGCATCGAATCCAGCAGACCTCATAACACGAGGATTAGACGGCAAGAGCTTCATGAACAAACAAAGAGAATGGTATCAAGGACCTCCATGGCTCTTACAAGCACCCAACGAATGGCCTTCCATAAAATCTGAAGACATCGAGATAACAGAAACCACAGACTACACAACGCAAGTCACTCAAATATCAAGCAAGGACAGCACTGCCAGCACCTTAAACGTCATTGACATCACTAGATACAGTACACTGACAAGACTCCTTAGAGTAACAGCCCTCGTACTCCAATTTGTGAGAAATCTAAAACAGGGACTAAAGCAAGGGGTAATCATCAACGCAACCGACATAACAGACGCACGCAACACTATTGTAAAAGCCGTACAGGAATCGCATTTCAAAACCATCATCATAGGTCTGAAACAAAAGCAAAAGATCAATTTCCCTCTAGTCTCTCAACTAGGCCTTTACCTCGATAACCACGATGTACTGAGATGTAAAGGAAGACTTCAGTACACAGATCTCCCGTACAAAGCCAAATTCCCAATCCTGATTCCAAAAGAACACTATCTAGCAACGCTTATCGTTAGATATATGCATCAGAAAGTGTTACACGGAGGTGTGCGCGAAACCTTCACCCAATTAAGACAAACTTATTGGATTCCAAAAGGGAGGCAACTTGCAGAAAAGTAGAAGGACCGCCCTTTCGCTCAGCCAACTGTCCTCCCTTGCCAGAACTTAGGGTCAAAGCAAATCACCCATTTCAAGTTACAGGAGTTGATTATGCTGGCCCACTGTATGTACGTAACAACAAGAAAGAGGTTGCCAAAGTCTACATTTGCTTATTCACGTGTGCAACAATACGCGCAATACATCTGGAAATGGTAGAAGATCAAACATCCAGCAGCTTTATACGAGCCTTTAAGAGATTTATAAGTAGAAGGGGGATCCCTGAATGTGTCATATCCGATAACGCCAAGACTTTTATAGCAGGTTCGCAAGAACTAACAACCCTTAAGACAAAGATACTCCAAACAACTGAATCACAACGATTCCTTGCGAACAACGGTATCATGTGGAAATTCATAACTCAGCGAGCTCCATGGTGGGGTGGCTTCTACGAAAGGCTTATAGGCCTCGTTAAGAGACGACTAAAGAAAACCATAGGGAACGCCTCATTAAACTTGATCGAGTTACAAACTGCACTGACAGAAATCGAAGCGATACTCAACAGTCGTCCTCTCGCCTACCCTTACACAAACATAAATGACGGGCCACCGCTTACTCCAGCAAACTTCCTCTGTGGCCACAGACTGATAAACTTACCAGAAACATCAGATGACGAAGAGGACGGTGAATACTCACCCCAACCAGAATCCGCAGAAGATCTATCCAAGAGAGACAAACACCATCAGAAAATGCTGCAGAGTTTCTGGAAGCAATGGCAACGGGAATACTTGACCGGCCTAAGAGAGCAGCATTCAAGTCGAGGGAAACCACCCCTCTCAGGAGAAACGGTAGTCGAAGGGAAGGTAGTCCTCATACATGACAACCTACCACGAAACCAATGGAAACTAGGAGTGATAGTAGAATTACATCACGGCCGGGATGGTTTCATACGTGCTGTAACCTTGAAAACCGCTAACGGAAACTTCCTTTCAAGACCAATCGAAAAACTCTATCCGATAGAAGTGTCCACTGATTACCTAGAGCATAATCAACCAACTATTAAGATGGACGCAGAGCAAGACACAAAGAACAAAAAAACGTGACCAACTTGAGCCGCAGCTCGGATGGCTGCACAGCGGATTAAAGAACTGTCTCAACTTAAACAAAATTAAGTTTTCTTATTTCCTATCTTTAATGTTTAATGACTTGATTGTCAAAACAGTATCAATGTATAATTACGAATACTTCATCGCCGGCCCGGGAGAATGTCATAGACAGCAATCTATAAAATGTTACGTCATCAATCCTGTAATTAAGTTAAGTAATTAAGTACGTCTCTCCCAATAAAAGACACGTTCAACCTTCAGTCTGACGTCTCCTAAAGACCGTGCCCTTGATCGCTTTGGCTCTGATCCCTCGGGAAAGCTCTGCCTCCCACTTGAGTCTTTTTGACTCTTGCTGTGTCATCGACATTTGGAGGTATCTGCACCCAACTGCCTCTGGCTTCACCTGGACCAGGTGGAACGGTGCTTTGGCGTCTCGTATTGATCTTTTTGGTGTCCCTTATGACTGGGTTCCCTCCGTTTCATCTTGTGATATTGTCCCATGTCCGTTCTCTGATCATTGTGCTGTTTTACTGTCTGTTGATGTACCTGACGTTGTTCCCCCTGGTCCAGGTCTGTGGAAGCTGAATACCTCCATCCTGGAGGAGGAAGAGTACATTACACTCATTTCTGAGGTGTGGGAGTCATGGCGGTCCTCTATCCCCCGCTTTCCTTCCCTGGCCAAGTGGTGGGAGAAGGGGAAAAGTTTGATCAAGGGCGTAACTATTCGCTACTGTCGTGACAGATCTGCTGCTCGATCTAAGGACAGATATCTCCTCGTGCGCCTTGCGGAACATCTCAAGGCGAAGATCGATGCTGGATCTGTCTCGTCTTGCACCTTATCAAGGGGTCTTGTCACAACTGGCCAAATTTGATCTGGAGACTGCCAAGGGAGCACAGGTTCGCTCCCGTAGCCGTTGGGTTGAGGAGGGTGAAACCTCTGCGTACTTTTTCCGGTTAGAAAAGAATGCTGCCGACCGGTGGATCTCTGCGCTGAGAGAGAGAGATGGCTCTATTGTTTCCTCTTCCTCTGATCTATGTCATTTCTTTGCTTCCTTCTATTGTTCTCTTTTCACTGCTGAAGCCACTGATCCTGCTGTGCAGGCCTCTCTCCTTGCCAATTTACCATCTGCCCTCTCTTCTGAGCAGGCCTCTCAGTGTGAGGGTCACCTCACTGCTGGTGAGTGCTTTTTGGCTCTTCAGGGTATGGCAAGGCGAAAGGCCCCTGCCCTTGATGGCCTGCCTATGGAGTTCTACTTGAAATTTTGGAATGTCCTTGGTGGTGATCTTGTGTCTGTTTTAAATTCCTGTTTTGATTCTGGTTCTCTCTCTCTCTCAGCGTAGAGGTGTGATCTCTTTGTCCTTCAAGAAGGGTGATCGTCTGGACCCCCGCAACTGGCGTCCGATTACCCTTCTTAATGTAGATTATAAACTTGCTGCTCGAGTCATCGCTGGTCGGCTACTAAAAGTTATCCACCTGGTGGTTGACAAAGACCAGACCTGTGGGGTTCCTGGCAGATTTATTGGGGAGAACGTAGCGCTGTTGCGTGATGTTGCTGAGTATGCTTCGGCCTCTGGCACCCCTGTTGCCATCTTTCCCCTCGATCAGGAGAAGGCCTTTGATCGTGTGGATTGGGGTTTCATGCGTTCTACGCTGTCCACAATGGGGTTTGGCCCATCCTTCATCTCTTGGGTGGACCTTTTCTACTTCCGTGTCCAGAGTGCTGTTAATGTCAATGGCTACTTGTCATCCTTTTTTGATCTGACTTGGGGGGTTAGCCAGGGTTGTCCCCTGTCTCCCCTCCTTTACGTTCTTGTTTCTGAGGTCCGGGCAGCTAACATCCGTTGCAATCCCCACATTTCTGGCCTTTGTCTACCTGGCTCTGCACCTTTGTCCCCGATATCGCAATATGCGGATGACACATCGTTGATCCTCCAGTCTGATGGTGCCATTAAGGCTTCATTTGAGGTTTATTCTCTTTTTGAGAAGGCCTCAGGCTCTAAATTGAACTAAGCGAAGTCCAAGGGCCTCTGGCTTGGTGGTTGGTCTGGTCGTACTGACCCCCCAGTTGCTCTTGATTGGAACTCTGTCAAAATCAAAGCCCTTGGCGTGTTTGTTGGCGCGGGTGACTTGGAGGAGGTTAACTGGCGGCCGCGTATCACTGCGGTGGACAACGTTCTTAAATCCTGGCATTCTCGCTCTCTGTCTTTTCGGGGCAAGTCGCTTGTTATCAATGCCCTGGCGCTCTCTCGGATCTGGTATGTGGCTTCCTTAATCCACATGCCCTCCTGGGTCCTGAGGGAGCTCTCTTCCCTGGTCTTCTCCTTTTTTTGGAGTGGCAAGCACAAGCTCGTCTCTCGCTCGGTGGTCATACAGCCCCCTCTACTTGGTGGCTTTTCTGTGGTTAATGTCAAGTTTAAAGTGTGGTCTTTGCTCGGTCAGTGGGTTAAGCGGTTCGCCTCTTCTCCTCCTGGCTGGGTTTCCTTTATGTCTTTTTGGTTTAGCTCTTGTTTCGATGCTTCTCCGCTGGAAGTTTTCTCTGATCCTGTCTCTTATGCCCCAGGTCTTCTGCCTCCTTTCTACAAGTCGGCAGAAGCTTGGTGGTTCTTTTCTGGTGTCTCGTCGCTCTTTGGTCTTCGGTTCGTTGTGTCCTCACTTCTGTTCTTCGGTAGCCTGTATGACCACCAAGTCGAGTTACATGTATCTACTTTCTGAGAACATTGTCCAACTGCACTGTGTCATGAAGTTTGCGTCCACGCTTGGCCGCCTGCATTGGCCTACTATGTGGCGGTCTCTTTCCTTTTTTGACCTTGACCTCCTGGTTGTCGACTTGAATTGGAAAATCGCCCATGGAGTTCTTTACACCGCCCAGCACCTTGTCTCTTTTGGACTGACAGTCCTTTTGCCCTGTTTCTATGGTGCCCATGTTGAGTCACTGGAGCATTTGTTTTTTTCCTGTCCTCTCGCTCAAAGTGTTTTGTGTTGGCTTCAGTCACTCATGTTCTCCTTTTCTTCGATGTGCCCTGTTATTCTATGTCGTCATGTTCTCTTTGGTTTCAGTCCTGATGAATTGCGAGATACCCCTCGTATCTTTGCCTACATTCTAAATGTTTGTAAATTTGTTATCTGGCAGTCCCGGAACGATTATCGTTTCCGTGATCTTTCCCCGGGCGCTACTCCTGCCGTCATCAAAGTCAGGGCGCGTGTAAGGTTCAACCTTCCAGTGTTTTTAAGCGGTTCAGGTCCTCTCGTTGCCAACACTACTTCCATCGACATGAGAACATGACGACATGGTGTAGTCGCTTCTGTTGCTGCTGGTCGGCTTACTTTGCGTTTGTAGGTTCGCTTGTTTTAATGTCCTCCAGTGCTGGGTCTCCTCTGTTGGTGCACTGCACGTTGGCTTGTGTCGGTCCTGTCTCGTTCTGTCTGGTGCTGGGTCTCCTTAGTTGGTGCACTGCACTTTGTGCTAGTGTCAGTTCTGTTTTGTCCTGTGTTTGGTGCTTCGTCACCTTAGTTGGTGCACTGCACTTTGTGCTAGTGTTGTTCTGTTTTGTGTTGGGGTGTGGGGAATTTTTGAGTCAGGTAGGCAGGGTTCGATTCCCTGGCGAAGTTGGCGAGCTGGCTCTGTATGGAGGTGCTCCCTACCTTAGGTGGGCCCATAGTGTTAGACTTGCACTGTATCCTTGCTGTGGACGAGACTGTCGGTCGGCAGGCATTGCACGCCCCTAGGGCGCCCGGCCATCCACCTTAAACATAAAAAACTTACCTGACGCGGGAGGTACTGTGATCAAGGAGGCAGTCCTCTCAAGGCGAGGCCCTTTCATTGCACTTGGATCGGGTTGACCCTTGCGATTACCCCAAATGTGGGTAACTCGAGCGTATAATTTCTGGTAGTGGGGGCCTGCGTTCGCGCTTGCCCCTGAAAAATTGCATGTGTTGGCCGGGTGAATGGTCAAGGGTGTTTGTTGATTGACGCTTTGCTTTGTTTCTCAGTTGGCTGGGCCAGGAGCTGGACGAGTCGCACAAGCGCAAGATTTCCAGCTGCAAATCGTGAGTGTGCTTGGCTTCGGGTTTGGAGCTCGTGGTGTTCTGTTGTATTGTAGTGTAGTGTAGTGAAGTGAAGTCAAACGTGACTTTTGCGATTTGTTTGTTTCGGCAGGCGGTTAATCATTTCCTGATCCTCGAAGTAACGATCGATGACTTGCGATATGGAAGGAGCAAAGCCCGATAAGGCAAGTCGAACAGGACAAGTTCTGGCCAAACCGTGAGTTGATTTCTACTTTGAGATTGTTGTATCTGTTGTACGTTGACTAGAATAGGGAATTTGCCGAAGCGCAGACTTTGTCCAAGTCAAGTCGTGAATAGAATTGCTTTCAGTTCTCGAATTCGTGGTTCACCATTGAAACGCAACGGCTCGCATGTGTTGTTTGTTTTGTCATTGTTGATCAGGCGCAGTTGTTTGAGTAGTGGCGTTGTTTTCTGCACTTTTAGCTGCTTGTAACGTGTTGTCCAAAGCAGATTCAATTTTGCTTCGAATTATGTGATGTCACACAAGGCAATTTGATGTCAGAAATAACCGTTTCCCACGTGAACGTTAGCTCGCTCGCTCGCGCATGGGTTTAGATCAAAACATTTATCCTGCAACAATTTTAGCGGCATTTTCATGTTTTGTGCCCATCTTTTGAGCCTTGCGATTGCTGTAAATTATTGTTTGTGCTTTTCAACGTCTGCCATATCCCAGATTGATGGCAAAAGAAGGCAAAAATGCGTGTGTGGAAAATCAAATGGGGGAGAAAATAAAAAGTCTACAACACGGGGTATTCCCAGGCGGTCACCCATGCAAGTACTAACCCCGCCCGACAGGGCTTAACTTCGGTGATCGGACGAGAATCGGTGCTTTCCCTGTGGTATGGTCGTAGACATTTGAAAAGGCTGCAAATTTAGTACTTTAAATGGGCCACCAGACCGAGCAAACGCAAAGCAAAGCGATAATACGAACCAGGAATCTTTACCAGGCATTTGTTGGTATCTCTGCAAGTTGCATACATGTGGAGAGCGAACGATGCTTCTGCCTGTGTCTGTAAGGCTTTCTCAGTAACGCAATTTAGTACCGTTGCTTGCCCCCAAAAGTTGCCTCGTTTTGGGGGTAAAAGGTAACCAGGTGTTGAATTTCACTCACCCCCGGAGAGACGTTATCAACTTTGCTGCTGAATTTCTTTGATCTCTCCATAGAACTCTCTCCGTAGAACTAGTACTTCTGTGTCGGCAGGTTGCTGAATAGCTTACAGTGGGTTCCAGGCCCCCGGGTGTCAGAATATTGACCACCATATCTCTGAGAGGGAAACCCTGGACCAGCCTCCCAGGGGAGGGAAAGTTCGGCATCGCTTCTCGGCCTTTTGGCTAAGCCAAGGGACCGACGTACCTAAGTATTCTACTTGTGGTGTGCCAAGTGCTAACTACCCGCCGGGGGGGGGGGGAATGCCAGCGGCCCCCCCTGACTTTTCTTTTGGAACGTTCCTTGATGCTGTCGTATCCTAGCTATGAAGAGCATCTGAAGTTAACAGAAGAGGAACGACAGGGGCTATCGTTTCAGCATGATGAGCAATTATATTCTGATGTTTCCGATGAAGTGGACTTTGCTGATTGCCGTGAGGAGTTTGAACAGAACTGTAACAAATTGGAACGTGAATATTTTGAGACGCTTGACATTGAGAACATTGCACCAAATGAGAGGTACATGGACGCCCCTGTACTTGTGTATTACAAGCCTTTGACAGATTTTGAGGAAGCTCATTTTCATGAATACAACGTTACGCCGGATAGGCCATGTTCGACGTTTGTCAAGACTGACTCGTTTATGCCTGCTACTGAGATTTTTGATGCCTTACGTAAAGACGGTTTTGAGCCTGAACATTTGCGATGGTTGCAGCAGAAGCCGATGGGAGAGATTTTTCTCATCTTCCGTACGCAAGAAATTCGCGATGCTTTTCTTTCAAAGAGTGCTTTTGTAACGAAGCGGAGATCTTATGCTGTCAATGATGATGAGTGGCCTTTGACCTTCCTTGCCATCTACGACGCGCCTTATGAATTGTCTGACGATGCGATCATCCATCGTTTATCTCCTTACTGTGAGGTTGTGTGGTATTGGCGTGGTACCTTTAAGGCACATGGCGGTGTCTACAATGGATTGCGGCACTACCGTGTTCATGCCCGCCGTGCCATTCCATCCTTCTTGCGTTTTGGCAAATTCCAGATTAGGATGTATTACGACGGACAGACACCATCGTGCCGTAAATGGAACCGAATTGGCCACAAAGCAGCTGAGTGTAAGAACACCGTTTGTTTTAATTGTGACGGTCTCGGTCATGTCTCAAAGGAATGTATCAGGCCGATGTACTGCTGTATTTGTAAGAGTGGTCAACACCTGGCTCGCACATGTCCGCTTTCCTGGCATCGGCACGCCTCAGCCGAACATACTCCTTCAGCTGATGAAGCTGGAACTGTTGTGGCTGATGGAGGAGTTAGAACTGATGGAGCCGATGTAGATCTTTTTTCGAGTGATAATGAAGATCCTGGTGTTAATGTAAATGAGGATTTACGTCTTTCTGCTGATGATTCACAGCGTTCTGATGATTTTAATGCTGCTGAGGAGGCGGACAGCGTAGATGTTAATGTCACTGGTGAAGTTTCTCTGCCTGAGGACTCCTTGGCGGATCATACCCCTCCGCCCCTTCTGACCCCAGCACCATCTGAGCTAGATGGGTCTGACGCGGAGGCTTCCCGGGATTCAGCCCGTTTTAGTGCAACTGAAGATAGCTTGATTCCAGTAGATAAGATTGCGGGTGCTGCTTTGGATAGCAAGGGGTTCATTACTAAAGCTGCTGAGCCTGCTTCAAAAGGAACTGTTCCAAACCCGCCTGTTCAACCCTCTCCTCCTACCAGGGAGAGATCCTGGGCTGAGGTTGTGGATTTAACCTCACCGCCCATTGTTCCTGTGTCAGATGTAACACCCGGATTGGAAGTTTCTAGTGCTGCTGTGCCTAAGCCCCAGAGAGCTGGAGCGTCTAGAAGGAAACCTGCCCCGACGACCACTACAGTTCTTGCCGTGACTAGGAAGCCTACGCAGCCTTCTAGGATCCCTGCATCTAAACGGATAACTGAGAAAAAGAAGGTGAAAAAACCTGCGAACGTTGATTCTCAAGAGGATATGGACACTTCTGGTGGTACAAGGAAAAGGAAAAATGCAGAGGACCTGGAGGATTGCGAGAGCAAACACCCAACAACCTAATGGCTCTTGCGCCCTTTTCTCCCCTTTCCCCTTTCTTGTGTTTTTCTTTGTCCCCGGGTTTTTTTTTGCGCTAAGCCGTTTAGTGGTTGATTGTTTGTGTTGCATTCTATTTCTAAATATTATAGTTCTTTAGAATAAGTAGCATAAATTCTAGAGGGTTTAATTTTTGTAAAGAGTTTTTAGTTTTTGATCGTGCTAAGAACTTTGATTTTCTTTTAGTTCAGGAGACTTTGATTTCTGATCCTGATCATATTAAGCGGGTATCTTACCGGTGGCCGGGAGCTAGTTTCTGGTCTCCGGCTGTTGGGAAGCAGGGGGGTGTTTGTGTTTTAGTTAATGAGAATTTTCAGGGCAAAATTATTAACTGGCGTTGTGACTCCGACGGCCGCGTTTTAAGTCTTCTTGTTGGCCTTGGCAGCTCCTGCTTCAATTTAGTTAATATTTATGCGCCTACTGTTCTGACAGACAGAAAAGCCTTTTTTGATTCCCTTCATCAGCATTTTATTCCGGCGGATGATTTCATAATCGGCAGGGATTTCAACTGCTACGAAAAAGATCTTGACAAGTTTGGTGGGAATGTTTCAGCTGCACATTATCTCTCTGATTTTAGGAAAAATTTCAACCTCACTCACATTTGGCGGGAAATGTCTTGGTTTAACAGCAATTTTACTATTGGCAGCCGGTTCGATAAATTTTTAGTTTATTCCAATTTTGCTCGCTTTGCTGACAGATGCGGGATTTCTCCGTACTTACTGTCTGATCATGATTTCGTGGATTTGCACGTTAATATCGATAATTGCATACCACGTGGACCTGGAATATGGAAGTTTAACAACGCCCTACTAGCTGATTCTGCCTTTTGCGATTTTATCTCGGAACGTATCGCAGATCTTTCAACATGCAGGGATTCCTTTAATTCTGTAAAAGGCTGGTGGGACTTCTTCAAGGAATCTCTTAGGTGTGGGATTGTTTCCTTTGCCAAGTGCAAACGTAAACAGCTTTCCTATGATCGTGTGCGTTTGACGAATCGTTTGATTGAGCTTAAGAGGCAGCTGGCTCAAGGTGACATTGGCGTCTCTGGGTTGATTGCCACCATTGAGAGCCGATTACAAGTACTTGTTTTGCAGGATTTAGAAGGCCAGAAAACCCGCAGTAGAGCTCAATGGATTGAAGAGGGGGAGCAACCGACACGTTACTTTTTCAAGCTGGAACGTGAGAGATTTGAGACAAATCAGGTTACTTCAATCTTTGATGACAATGGCACTGAAGTTTCCTCTCGACGGGATATTGAGAATGCGCACGTGTCTTTTTACATGAAGTTATTTGCAGAGGAGGTGATTGATCCTCTGTGTAAGCAGCAAGTTTTGAACAATTTCACTCGTTTTCTTCCTGAGGGAGACTGTTACAAGTGTGAAGAGCCGGTTTCTCTGTTCGACCTTACTGTTTCGGCCAAGTCGCTTAGCTACGGGAAGTCGCCTGGACCTGACGGGTTTTCTATTGAGTTTTATGTGCACTTTTGGGATCTTTTAGGGCCTTTGTTGCTCTGCGTGGCGGAGGCATGTTTCGAAACTGGGGAGCTTTGTGAGTCAATGAAAGGCAGCGTCACGAGACTGATTTTTAAGAAAAGGGGTGATATCAAGGATCTCAAGAATTGGCATCCTATCTCTCTGTTGAACGTCGATTATAAAATACTCTCGAAAGCGATCACCCTCTGCCTCTCGCAGGTATTACATTCTGTTGTGACTCCGGATCAAACATGTTCGATTCCCGGTCAGTCAATTCTTTCAAATGTTATGCTCATTCGGGATGTTTTGGACTATATTGACATAACAGAGGAGCCGGCTATTCTACTGAATCTTGACCAGAAGGCCTTCGATAGAGTGAACCGTTCTTTTTTGCTTGACCTTCTTTATCACCTTGGGTTCGGGCCAAACTTCTGTCATTGGTTTCAGACCTTTTACAATGGGGCTTTTATGCAGATCATTCTAAACGGTTTCCTTACAGATAGGATTCCACTTGGGAGAGGTGTGCGTCAGGGTGATCCCCTTTCGCCCCTTCTCTATGTGTTATGTGTGGAAGGACTTGCTTGCTTAATTCGTAATTCAAACCAGGTTAATGGATTTCTCTTGCCTGGCGCCAGGGGCCAATGTGCGATGGTTCGTCTTTATGCTGATGATACGACGGCGATTTTGAAAGACTTTCCGTCCTTGTTGAATCTGTTCAACCTAGTTTCTGTTTATGAGGGTGGAACTGGTGCAAAGCTTAATATCACCAAAACTGAAGCTATGTGGCTTGGATCTTGGAAAGACCGTACGGACCAGCCGCTCAGCCTTAAGTGGGTTCGTAAAATGAAAATTCTTGGCGTTATTTTTGGTACAGTCAGTGTCGAGCAGGATAATTGGCAACTGAAGTTGAACAAGCTAGAAAAGGCGCTGAGTCTTTGGAAGTCACGATCTCTCTCCTTGCTTGGGAAGAGCCTTATTGTCAATGTTTTAGGGTTCAGCAAATTGCTTTATCTGGCTGAAGTCTTAGTGATGCCTCCTTGGTCCTTGCAAAAGCTAATCAGCTGGTTTGGCCGTTTATATGGGGTTCGTGTATTGAGACTGTTAGTCGCCAAACATGCTTTCAGTCAGAGGATTCAGGTGGTAAATTTGTGCAATCTGAAGCTTAAGTGCGATGCTCTTAGAGTTGCATCCCTTGCTTCAGTTATTAGTTCAATGGAAGATAGCTGTTATTATTTATGTAAATATTTTGTTGGTAGGCGACTTTCACGCCTCCGGGCCCAATGGTGGTGTCTTTGTGACAACTAGTCTCCGACCGCTGCATCGACGACGCCCTTTTATGCATCATGTTTAGAGATTTTACAGCGGCTTGATAATGACGTTGAATTGCAGGTAAAGAAGGTCTCTGCCTTTCTTCTCAAGCGCAAATCTTCGGCGCCGCTCTTGCCCGGGTATTGGTCTCCTTTTCTTGGTCCCTTTTCTTTACAGCATTTCTGGGGATTCGTTCGGGATAGGTTTACAGAGAATTATAAGAATGATTTGCTTTGGCTAATTGTCCTCCGGGCTGTTAAGGTGCATAACTCCCTCAAGAACTGGGGATACATTAACGATAACCGCTGTGCATCTTGCAATCGCATTGAAACTATTGCGCATTGTTTTTTGGATTGTCCGAGAGTCAAGGAAGTATGGGGCTTTTTTGCCCCTCTTCTTTCAAGTCTAACTGGTGCTCCCTTCCATAGCAACATTGTCACTGTTTTCTTTTTTCAGTGGGGTTCTAAGGATAAAAGGAAGAATCGCGTGGCGTTTTTCCTGATTAAGACTATCCTTTATGCCATCTGGACCTTCTGTAATAAAGCTACATTCCGTAATGGCACTGAGGATCATAGAGCTATAATTTAGTACGCTACTCAGGATTTTCGTAATCGAATTCACCTAGATAACCTTAGATTAGCGAGGGTTTGTTTTGCTGATTTTTGGTGCCTTCAGGGTCTTATTTCCTTAAGACAAGATAAAGTAATGATTCATATTTAATGATTAGCTTTGTGTATTTTGCTGAAGGATCTAGTTGATTGCTGTGTGCTGTTAGCGCCACTTCATACTATAATCAAGGGCTCTATTGTTTTGGTCTTTGTTAGAGCTTCCCGCTGCTCTTCAAGGACTTTCTTTAGGGAATTTGTTTTTGTAGTGTGTTTGTGTAGGCTTCTTACTCCGTTCTAGATAGCTCAAAGTATTTATCTATTCAGGTTCTGTGCGCTGTTTGCGACCTTTCATGCTATAATCAAGAGCTCTTTTGTTTTGGTCTTTGTTTACAGAAATTTTCCGCCGCTCTTCAAGGACCTTCCTTAGGGAGATTGTTTTGTAGTGGGTTTGGCTGCTTACTCCGGTTCTTGGTTAGATAATTAGCATTGTCTTTGTATAAGCTCATTTAGAGCTTGGGAGCTGAAATTTCAATAGTGCGGATTTCTATTAGATGTTTGTTCTAGCCATAAGATTTTGTTTTGGTTCGTGCTTAGGTTCTTGATTTAAATTGTAAATAGTAATGCTTTGAATTGTAAATAAACTTCTTTTACAAAAAAAAAAATCTGTTCTCACTGGGTCTTTTGTCCGAAAGCCAGAATAGTCTTTTGGTGGCTTGTTTCTTGCCCTTTCTTCAGCAGCCACGTTCTGGGATGTTTTTTCTTTGGTTTTCGTGCTCGCCTTCCTGTATGGAGAAGATCTGTCAGCACAAGGTGGTGAGTACGGCTGTGTGCATATTTTGCATTCTTGCTCCGTCGACGTCACGGCATGGCCCTCAGCCGCCCCATGCCTCAGTTTGCCCACCGGCGCACGGTGTGTCTTATTGTGGAAGACGATATGGCAATTGACGCATTGGAAATTGCGAAATCTCTTCCTGAATCCGCAGCGAATATCACCGGCATTGTCCCCCAGTTTGGGGGGAAATGCTTTGACATTAAATTGGGCACGGCTGAAGCCGCTATTAAACTGTCAACTGCTGGCTTTGACTACGAAGAAACCAGAAAACCCCTTCGCCTTCTGGGCGCAAAATCCATTCACATCTCAATTTTCGTGTCCGTGGAATTTCCGGACGAGAATCTAATCACGCTCTTGGAACAGTACGGAGAACTTAAATCTCGTAAACTTCGCCGCCTTCACTTTAACGAGGAACGTTTTACACATATTGAACGGGGCGTAAGGGTCGCCGAATTCGTCAAAATCACCCAAAAAAGATCGTGCTTGCTGGCATTGAAGTGGGCTTCAATATTCTGGACAGCCGGCCACGTTGCCACTGTCAATCAACGGAGCACGTAGTCAAAGAGTGCCCTAAACAACGCCGCTCACCTCCCCCTCGGGCTAACCTCGCAGACGAAGAGAACCCCAAACCCCTGTTCACCATCCCCTCTGGGTCCCCGTCCTACACTGAGGCAGCGGGCCCTGGAGGAACATGCAGCTACGAAGACGTTGACTGGGCTCAAATTGACCAGGATGAAACGGAAGAAATGGACAAACTACTAGCCTCTCGGGGTCGTAAACGTGAGTCCCCCCCTGGCACTGGCAGCGACGACGAGCAAGCCGCTCCGGTTAAAAAACCTATGATGCCGAACGTACCCGACCCGCCTGCTCCAGCGACCAAGACCTCTGCTGCAAACGCCAACACCACCAGTACCTCGGCCAACAAAGCCGTAACCCAACATAACTTCCTCCAACCTCTGCCACAAAGCTGAAAGCCCTCCTCGATTCCTCAGGCCACCCCTCCCCCGGCCGGCCTAAACAACTTTCTCACCGCCCTTAGCACCCCCGGACAACATAAAACACTTCTAATGAACACTGTACCAGCGGACCAGTATTATCGCTACCGAGGTTACTTCCTACAGCACAAGTTTGGCGACTTCTCAACGGACAAGAAAGGCCGCACGACTGAAAAGGATCGCGCCGCGTGGGCACCACTTCAGGGCACCATCAAATAGGATGCCTTCGCTAAGCTGCTCACCGTTTTCAAAGACATCCAGAAGCGCTTTCACGTTTTCACCTTGGACTAACTTATAGCCTACCATTCATAATGTACAATTCTATTTTTTTCCTCGTTATGGCGGTGTCCATTTGTACGCTTGATGTAAATGACATCGCTGAACATCATAAACGCGAAAAAGTATTTAAGCATTTACTAGACCAACATTTTGACATCTATCTCCTCCAGGAGACACATTTATCAGATGTCACGCAAGGTAAGCTTTGGGAGAATCAATGGGGCGGCTGTGCACTTTGGTCTCCAGGTACAAATAGATCGGCTGGGGTGGGCCTTCTCCTTCACCCTGGGTGCACGATCGAGGTCCTAGGCCACAATAGTGATACGGACGGCCGCATCCTTTCGGTGAAACTCAAACTACAGGAGCAAACCTTTCAACTTATCAATGTGTATGCTCCAAATAAACATTCCGATTGCGAGACATTTTTTCCGAAGCCTGTGGCGTCTCGCCTTTCGCAATGTTGACACTATTGTGGCCGGTGATTTCAATTGCGTGCCTGATATCAATTTAGATAAATGGGGAGGCGATGACACCTTTGGAGATAGGGAATAACGCATCTGCACGCTTTTGCGGATTCACTTTCTTTTGAGGATGTTTTCCGAGTGAAAAAACCCCTCCACCAAATTATTCACCTGGTTCAATGGCCCACACTCGGTCGGTTGCCGTTTGGACTGCTTTTATACCCCTAGCGCGTGGAGATCACAAGTGCGTGACCACACGTGTGCTCCTTTTTCGTATTCTGACCACCGTTTGGTATCTATTAAATTACAACTGGGGCATTCAAATCCCCGCGGGCGAGGCATCTGGAAATTCAACACGCGACTGCTAAAATCAGAAGATTTCTGTGCCGCTGTGAATAATTTCTGGCCTCAATGGCAATTAGAAAACCTGTCTTCACTGATCCCCGGGTTTGGTGGGATGCAGGGAAATTACAACTTAAAGAAATTGCCATCACCCAGTGTCGCCGCCAGGAAAACCCGAAAGTGCGAGCGGGCCGCTCTCGAACGGGAATTTCGCGACCTTCAGTCACGGGCTGATCCTAGCAATGCCGATCATTGTCACCGATTACTCGAGATCAAGGATCTCCTGCGAGCAATGGACGATGAAGCGATTGAAGGTTGTATAATTCGCAGCAAGGAACAGTGGACAGAGCTGGGCGAAAAACCAACGCGGTATTTCTACCAACTCGAGAACTCTCGCCAGTGACGCAACGCAATCCACGAATTGCGTGTCAGCACTAATGCCATGGTTAAAACCTCTCGACGCATTCTACGGGAATGTAATGCTTTTTACAAATCTCTTTACACTGAGGAACCGACTGATCGTACGAGCCAGGACTGGCTCTTAGAGCAACTAGATTCCACTCTGTCATTCGAAGATCAGGCACTTTGCGAGGGCAAGCTGACTATTTTAGAATGTCACGCCGCTCTCTCACAAATGGAATCTGGCAAATCACCGGGAATGGATGGCTTCCCGGCCGAGTTTTACTCCTGGTCTTGGGGCCTACTCGGACGCGACCTATTAGAAACACTTAATTTTTCTTTCCGGGAAGGATTTCTCTCGGCTTCGCAACGCCAGGGAATCTTACGTTTATTGTCCAAGAAGGATGATCCTTTATTGCTCAAAAATTGGCGACCTATCTCGCTCTTGAACCTTAATTATAAGATAGCGACAAAAGCCTTGTCGAATCGTATAGGGTTCTCCCTAATATTCTCAGCGAGGATCGAACTTGCGGCGTCCCGGGACGCAGTATTTTTGAAAACCTTTTCCTCTTCCGAGACACGATTGATTTTGTTCAAAAGGCTTTTGACAGGGTAAATCACAATTTTCTACAACGTGTCCTTGAGAAATTTAATTTTGGCCCCGACTTCCGCCGCTGGGTTCGGGTGATTTACACTGATATCTCATCTCTGGTCATCAACAACCGCTGGCTTTCCTCGTCTTTTCCCCAATGCCCACTTTCCCCAATGTTATACCGTCTTGTAGTTGAAACCCTTGGCCAAGCAATTCGACACGACACGAGCATTCAGGGAATCCAAATTCCGGGCTCTAAAAATAAACAATGCAAAGTGTTACAATACGCTGATGACACCACATTAATATTAGCTAACGATTTCTCAATCATATATGCTTTTAATCTCATTAATATTTTTGAGCGAGGGTCGGGCTCACGGCTTAACCCCAAGAAAACAGAGGGCTTATGGATAGGCTCTTACGCCGGGCAAACCACAGGGCCTGTTAACATTACCTGGGTCGCTGATAAGCTTAAAATCCTCGGTGTTTATCTTGGGAACGCTAACCTTGAACAAGCTAACTGGGCTGATCGCGTGACTAAACTTGAGACTCGCCTAAACCTCTGGCGCACTAGAACTCTGTCTTTAAAGGGCAAGTCTATGATTATTAACACGCTCGGAACCTCTGGCCTTTGGTATACGGCTACAGTCATTAATATGCCGGACTGGGCTCACACACAAATTTCCAAAGCAATTTGGGAATTATTGTGCAACGGGAAAACCGAACTCGTCAAGCGGGACACTTGCCGCCTGCCTTGGCAACGGGGAGGCTTATCAGTTGTAAATTCTCTCGAAAAATCGCATGCCCTAAAACTTAGGTGGGTCCTGCTCGTGGGCAATTCAACATGCGAGAGCAAATGGGTTTACTTCGCGCGATACTGGATCGGCTTTCCTCTGAGCCGCCGAATGGAAAATTGGTCGTTTCTATGCTCTAACAAGGTCCCAAAACACCTCGGGGATGACAAACCCCTTATTTACCAAGCTGTTCTCACGGCGGTCGATCGGATCGGAGTAGACTTAGACTTACTCTCGGACCACAGTGTAAAGACTTTTTATTCAAAGCTCACCCCCACTCCCCCCAGCGGCTGCCCTGCGCTTTCCGATCGGAATGGAGGTTTGATTGCTCTTTCAATTGGGATAATATCTGGGGTAACATTTATGGTGGTCTCAGTACGAACTGGGAAAGCGACATCGCGTGGCGGATCGCTCACGGCATAGTCAAGACGCGGGCATATTTAAAGTCCTAGCGCAGGCTGGCTGCGAGTGATCAGTGTGCGGGATGTGGTGAGCTGGAAGCTATCTCTCACGCTTTCTGCGCGTGTAGCCTGGTGTCCCCTGTGTGGAGCTGGGTGTCATCATTACTTAACAAACTCTATGATCAACCTCCTTTACTCACTAGCCCTATAATTTTATTTGGACAAGGACTTCCCCAAGGCAAACAATATTATTTCTCTAATGAGCTTAGCTCATTTCTCATCAAACTTACCCTTAACGAACTTTGGGCCGCTCAGAACCTCGGGACCTTTGAATCCAAGCGACCTTCGGTTCAGACAATAATTTCTAAAATCAAAGCCCGTATTCGCCACCGTATAACGGCGGCTCACCATATTTCCCCTGGCCCTGACTTTTCTAAGTCGTGGGCACATTGCAATGTTCTCTGTTCCTACGTAAACAAAACCTTAATAATTAATCTTTACGCTTTAATTTTTTTTCCCTGTGCTGGGTCTCCTTCATTGGTGCACTGCACAGTGGTTTTATTCCTCCTTTATTTTTTCGAATTTTCTTCCACCGTATACTCCCCTGCCCGGTGCTGGGTCTCCTTTACTGGTGCACTGCACTGCGGCTTCCACGCATACCCCTTACCATAGCATACCCTGTCTACATAGGGTGCCTGGGGCGAGAAAGGTCCCTGCTCCATAACGCAAATATAACCTCTGTACACTTTAGGCAATTTTTAACTGCTTCGTCCTGGGTCCCCTTCATTGGTGTACTGCACAGCAGGCTTTATTACCTTCATCTAAGTTATCTTCCCTAGGAAGCATGGGGTGAGAAAGGTCCCTTGGTTCACCTTCTATAACTTTAAGTTTTTAATTGAATTGTAATTTCTCATAATTTCCTACTGATTCGAATCATTGTACTTACCTTAATTGCCAATTACTGTAAATTAGTCAATTCAACTTGTAAAATAAAAGCTGATTCACACACACACAAAAAAGTATCTGTTCTTATCAGCTTAATATCTGATATGCTGCTCATTGAGCAGCTCATATATTAAACTGATTTTTGGAACTGGGCTGTGGAAAAGAGGCTTCCCTAGTCCCAGCCTCGGTATAGCACTACCTCCGAGTGTAGCCCACTTCCCCTCTGGGAAGAAACCAAGATAGGAAAAAAGAAAGAAATCAAGAAAGCCTGCTTGTGACACTAACGTGTGGCCTTTTACTCTGTCGGCAGGCACAGAGCCAGCAAGCCAAGCTACAGGAGAAGTGCCTAGAAGTCAGGCTGGAGGTCCAGGCGGCTCGCAAAACACTACTACAAGAATATAGAGGTAAGGAGGTTAGGGTTAGACCGGTGGCCACGCCAGGAATTTTCATACTTACCTGACGCGGAGTATGGCCAGAGGCCCTGCCATTTTGGTTAGCGGTCTTCGCGTACTCTTTTGGTAAGATCGCCAGTTTCGGCTGGTTGTCTGACTGCTTTTTGGCTGTTTTTTCGGGCGCCATCTTTCCTTCGGGTTTCTTGTCGCTCGTGTGTCACCTATCCAGTGGTCAAGTTAAGGTCACCCATCCGACCTTAACTCATCATGCCTTCTGCCCACATTGACTGTAGCTCTAGTCTGGTGGCTTTTTTTCCACCGACTATCTACCAATCTGTTGGCTCGTCTGCAGTTCTGCCGGAGTTGTTGAAGTCTATCAACCAGGATTCCATCTCCACGGTGCAGTTCTTGCAAAATGGTGCTGCGCGTATCACTTTCAAGACTCCTCTTGATTGTGAGCGCATTGTCTCCTCGGGAATCTGCTATGGTGATGTCTCTCTCCGTGTGGTGAGTGCCGACACCAGGAGTCGCCTTGTCCATCTGCGCGACTGTCCAGCAGAGGTTCCTGATGATGTCGTCAAACGGATTTCTCGTCCTTTGGTGAGGTCCACTCGGTCTTCCGGAGCTGTCACCAGGCCTTCCCACATCTCTTCGATGGTAATCGCGTCATCAAGATTACCCTGACCAAGGATGTGCCTGGTATCGTGACCATCCATGGCAACGAATGTCGGGTGTGGTATCGTCGCCAGCCAGCTTTTGTTGCCATCTGCAAGAAGCTTGGCCATCGTAGCAAGTCCTGCCCACTCAATGGACTCTGCCGACGGTGCCGTCGCCCTGGTCATCATGCCCGGGAGTGTACTAGTGCCTGGACTCCAGCTGCTGGTCCTGCTCCTGTGCCTCGTGCTCCTGCGGCTGATCCGCCTGGTCCTGCTCCAGCTCCTGCTGTTGCACCTGCGGACGCTGCCGATCCTCATCCTCCAGCTTCGGTCGATGCTTCTGCTCCCGTTGCTGAGCCTCCCGTCCCTTCTGACGCTTCGGCCGTCGATGAGGCGGAGATGGCCGATGGGGATTACGTTCCATCCACGGATGATGACAGTGAAGCTTCCAGTATGGATGCTGTGGCGGCTAGTGGCGACGATGAGGTGGTGCTGGCAGTCTCTTCGGGGTCTGCCTCCGGCTCCCCTCGACATAAGCGCAAGCGACGATGCCGCACAGTTGCATCCGCCGTCCCCTCTACGCTTGTGGACATGGATGACACCGCAGAGGAGTCTCCAGGTGCCAAGCAGTTTAAGACCTTTCGTGGGGTCTGGGACGACGTGGTTTCCTGGGAGGAATCCGAGCCGGGAAACCTCGTCATCGGGTTGTTGCTGCCCCACCTGAGCCATCTCCTGCTCCTCCCCCTACCCCTTCTCTTTCTTCTGCTACACCGACTCCGGTGCCTCCGGTTTCCCCTGTTCCCTCAACTCCTTCTTCCAATGGCTCTGTAGTTGCTTCTGTGCCAACCCCTACTCCTGGGCGTCGTCCCCCCAAGTTCAAGTACCACAATGGTGTTCGGATTGAGCAGGGGTGATAGTTCCAGCAGTTTGTCTTGTGTATGCTGAGTCTCTTGGGGAACTTGGCCAGTGTGTCATCTTCCATGTGCTCGGTGTCCTTAGTTGGTCTACTGCACTGGTTGCCTTGTTTCCTTTATGTGCGCTTCGGCGCTTTTTTGAGGCCTTTTTTGTTTTTTTGTCTTAATTTGTGGAGGCGGGGTTCGATCCCTCAGCGAAGTTGGCGGCTTGGTGCCCCTCTGTTTTGTGGTGAACCCTTCTTGAGACACTGCACACCTCAGTCTCAGGAGGGACTAGATGTTATGTCTGAGATCCATTGCACTAACCCTACTGGGGGGCTGCTCATTCGCCCAAAACATAAAAAAAACTTACCTGACGCAGGCCTTTGGGTACGCAAGGAAAGTCGAAGGATTGTTTATCTGCTACCAAGTTCAAGCAGAGTCAAGTTCTGATTGACCCTCAAGTCAGGAGGATTGGCAAGTTTTAATTCTGCATCTTTGCCGTGACCCTCCTAGGGACTCTATGCTGGTCTTCTGACCTAACCTAGGGTAAGCGGCGTCTTGCATCTTTCCTCAGATTTTTTCTTCCTTGGTTTCTGGTCTTTGCTTTTCTTTTGGCTCAACTCCGTCTTCGGCCGAGAGCTTTCCTTTTGCACTCAATTGTGCCAGTTTTCTGGCTGTTGTGTGTTTTGATTTTGGTTAAGCCTGGTCACCCATCCGGCTTAACTTTTGCCTCTCACGGTTTTTGGTTCCAAACTGATTCCTTACTTGCGTGTGTTGCTCCTTTGCTGGGCAAAATTTAATTCATATTGGTGTGTTTTCTTGTTCTGCACCCTTTGGCTGCGGCTTCGCAGGCCATTGTGTGTCTTGTTCTTGTTTGAGCCTAGTCACCCATCTGGCTTAACTTTTGTCTTTCATAGTTACCAAATTGTTTTCTTCCTTGCGTGTGTTGCTCCTTTGTTGAGCAAGATTTTTTTGAATTCACATTCGTTTGCACCTTTTTTCTGCGTATTTGCAGCCTTATTTCTATTCTTAAATTCTCTTTTGGTGTGTCTTGTTTCCTGCACCTTCCTTGCCGTGCGTTTGCGGCCTTAACTTTATTGCAGCCAGGCTTGTCCTGTTGACTAAATTCATCTTTGTGTGTATCGCTCTTTGGTTGAGCAGAATTTGATTACATTCTCTTTTGGTGTGTTTTGGCCTCAATTTTATTGTAGCCAGGTGGTGCCCTGTTGACCAATTAATCTTCTGGTGTACCGCTCCTTGTTTGAGCAGAATTTCACTAATTTCTCCTTTGTTTCCTGCACCTTCCCTGCCGTGTGTTTGCGGCCTTAATTTTATTGTAGCCAGGCTTGTCCTGTAGACCAAATTTACATTTACTTTGTAGTTTAATTGATAATGATTGTGTGCATCGCTCCTTAGTGGAGCAGTTTCTCATCTAAATCCTTATTTGTTTGCAGCCTTAATTCTATATTAGCCAGGCATTGTCCTGTTGACTAAATTCATCTTAGTGTGTACCGCTCCTTGTCTGAGCGGGATTTAACTACTTTCTCACTTGTGTTCACAGCCTTAATTTTATTGTTTGTTAAGTATTTCATACTTTAATTATTGGGCAAAAGTTCCTTAAATAGTGAGCGCTCACTTTAAGCTTTAAACCTAAATTGGTAGTATTGTATCCGTAAGTAATTAATAGATCTCGTCTGATCCACCATGGGTCAGCAACGTAGGACTGTTAATATTCACTGCGGTAAAAACTCTGGCAAATCCCGACACGAAATCTTGGATGCTGTTCTTGGGAAATTCCAAAATGTTGTGGCAGTCCAGCAAAAGCTGGATGTCATTTGTGTATCCTTTAACGAGGAGGAACATGCTCTCGCTGCTTTGTGGGAGAGGGGTGTGTGACGCTTTGATATGTGGTGCAGGATGGCTGGAGGTCCTCCCGCCACTATCGTCCATCTGTTCGACTACCCTTATGAAGACCCCGCCGAGGATATTTCTGCCTTCTTTGCGGACTTTGGCGTTGTGAAAGGTGTCCGCCATCAGAAGTATCTGCGGAATGGTGATATTGCCACAGGCACAAGGTTGGTCGACATCGTGCCCAGATTGGCCATTATTAATGGCTCTACTTGTCAGGTATGGTACCGCGGCCAACCCGTGTTATGTAATATTTGTGCCACACTTGGGCATAAGGCTGTCAACTGCCCCTATAAGAACAAGTGTCGTCTCTGTCAGCAAGAGGGTCATTTTGCCCGGAACTGCCCTAATCCTTGGGTATCAATGTTTCCAAGTCTTCCCGGGGTAGCTCATCTGGTGCCCCTGTTGATGGTGAGGTTTCTTGTCGTGTTGACCTTTCGAGGCCTCAAGATTCTTCTGGTGCCCCCGCAGATGGCGGGGCACGTTTGGTTACTGACTCCTCCGGAGTTCAAACATCTCAGGCCACTGTACCCGGCGTTTCTTCTGATCCTCCCGTTGACTCTCTCCTTTTGGCCCAAGTTACAGATGCTGTTCATGTTTCTTCTGGTGCTCCTGCTAATAGTGGAACACAATTGCTATCTGGCCTAGATGCTGGCTCCTCTTGAGTTCAGGCATCTTTGCAGGACGCCCCTTCCGGTGGTTCTTCTGATCCTCCGGTTGACCCTCACCCCCCGGCCCGAGTTGTTCGATCGCAGTCTGACAAGCCTTTGCAGACTGACTGTGACGATTACCTGGCTTTCTGGGATACTTTGGGTTCTGACCTGGTTGAGGTTCTGAATGCTTCATTTGATTCTGGTCTTCTCCCCTTCTCCTTGCGGGGCGCTCTCATCTCTCTTGTCTTTAAAAAGGGTGACCGTTTGTTGCATAAGAACTGGCGCCCCATCAGCCTCTTAAACGTTGATTACAAGATTTGCGCCAGAGCCCTTGCCGGACGACTCCTTAAAGTCATTCATCTTGTCGTTGCTCCTGACCAGACGTGTGGAGTCCCTCATCGTTTCATCGGCGAAAACGTGGCCCTCCTCCGGGATGTGGTCCACTCTGCCAATCAGGCTGATCTCCCGCTCGCCATCTTGTCCATGGACCAGGAGAAGGCCTTTGACCATATGGATTGGCTATTTCTCCAGCATACTCTCTCAAGGATGGGCTTTGGTCCATCCTTTATCAAGTGGATCTGCTGTATTCAGACATTCAGAGCTCCATTCTCATTAACGGATACACCTCTCACGATTTTAAGCCATCCGGGGGGTGAGACAAGGTTGCCCTCTGTCACCTCTTTTGTACGTTTTAACAATGGAAGTCCTTGCAGTTAATATTCGGGCTCATCCTTCCATCACAGGCATTTTACTCCCTCGTGCTCCCACGCCGCTACCAGTCTTATCTCTATATGCATCTTCATCAGATGCCGCCACAGTGGCAGTTTTTGACACTACGGCCTTTTTGAAGCTGGCACTGGGGCAAAATTGAATTTAGACAAATGTAAGGGTGTTTGGCTCGGTGCCTGGCATGGCCGTGTTGATGCACCAGTTCCAATAGAATGGTCCTCCTCAAAACTTAAAGTCTTGGGTGTATTCATTGGGAATGATAATGTGGACGCTGCTAATTGGTGCCCTCGTATTGAGGCTGTAGAGAACTGCCTCTCCTCGTGCGCTCACGGTCCCTATCATATTTTGGTAAGGCCCTCGTTATTAATGCCCTCGCCCTGTTTAGGATCTGGTATGTTGCCTCCTTGGTACACATCTCGTGGCTCGCAATGTTGTTATCCATAATCATGATGTGGGCGGTTTTAACATGGTCTCCATTGCTCTTAAAGTCAATGCTCTTTTGGTCCGATGGATTCGCCACTACCAGTGTTCTCCAAGCAGCTGGGTCTCTTTGATGACCTATTGGTTCTTTGACCGGTTTGGTATAGACCCCATGGGTGTCTTCTCGGCTCCCGCAGTCCTTTCATCCGACGGGCTTCCTCCCTTTTATGCCGCCCTTTTGGATGCATGGAAGGCCCTTGATGGCTCAACCTCTCCAAACGGTTTGGTTGTACGCTCCTTGGCTGACAATGTGGATCTCTTGGCTTCTTCTTTTACCTGCAAAATGTGTTATCAATTAAGTTTTCTTATCAATCCCTGTAGACCTCATTGCATTGTTAAATTCAGACCTTCTTTTTGTGATCTAGACTGGCCTTCGACTTGGAAGTCTTTGTTCTTCTTGCTGTTGGACAGGCAAGTCATTGAGCTAAACTGGAAAGTGGCCCATGGGGTCTTATATACTGCTGAGCGGCTATCCTCTTTTGGTTATAATCTGCCTACCAGCTGTTTTTGCGGCTCCTACATGGAGTCCTCCGAGGATCTCTTTTTCTCTTGCCCTCTTATCCAGAGCGCCATTGACTTCATTCAGTCTTTGCTCTATCGGGCTTCCTCTTTGGCCCCCTCCATAACGGTGAGGCACATGCTTTTCGGTTTCAGCGGCGACGAACTTCTTCATGTACCCCGTGTCTTTTCTTATCTTTTAAATCTGTTTAAATTTTTGGTTTGGTGCCAGCGGAATGACTATCGTTTCCGCTCGGTGCCTCCTAGTGCTCTGAAACTCCTGGCTTGTCTTAAGTCCAGAACTGGTTTCTACCTTCCTCTCTTTTTTAAGTGTTTTCTCTCTCAGCGTCGTTGTCGTTTTTTCCATCGCCAGTGGGGTGCCAATGGCATTATTGGTCATGTTTCTGGGGATTCTTTTAAATTACACTTTTAAATTGGATTTTATTTTCCTCCCTGCTCCTGGTCGCCTTTATTGGATGTACTGGGCCAGTGTTTTATTGGCATTTTATGTCTTTTTCTCTGGTCCTGGTCGCCTTTACTGGATGTACTGGGCTCATTGTTTTCTTGGGTTATACTAAGTTAGTGTTTTAATAATAATATTAATAACAATAAAATTGGGTTTTAAATTGTTGGAGCTTTTTAGATCTGGTGTTGGTGCTTTTTCGGTGTCTCTGGTGGTCTCTCTGTGTTTTGGGTTATTGTCTTTTGTCCGTTAGTGTCTTTTATTGGTGAGGCGGGGTTCGTCTCCCCGGCGAAGTTGGCGAGCCGGCCTCGTATGAGGGTGCTCCCTCACCTTGGCGGTATTTTTATTGCCCTTTCGTGCTGTCGTTAGGGACAGTGGACATTGCACTGCATCCACTGTCCCGCCTAAAATACAAAAAAACTTACCTGATGCTCTGGAGTATGGCCGGAGGTCCTATCCTTTTGGTACGAATTTCTTCGTACATCCTTTAGGTGAGTTCGCCAGTTTTGACTGGTTTCAGAAGCTTTGGTTCCTGTGGTGTTTTTTTGGGTGCCATATTTTCTTCGAGGCTTCTTCTTCTGAAAATGTTCAAATTGTTTCATTGTTGTGTGGGGTAGCCCATCCATTGGGTCCCAGCCCGTTTGGGCTTAACTTTTGGGGTCACTTATCCGGTGGTCACCCATTCGGTTTTTGTTTACTTGGCTAGTTTAACTTGTTTGTGTTTTTCGTCTGTCTTTTCGGCTTTTGAGTACAATGCCTGTTGACCAGCCGAGGACGGTTGTTATTCATGCCCATGGCATGGTGGCGGCTAAGTCATCAAACGTCGCCCAGATGTTGTCAAAAAGTTAGATTTTTCCAAAGTCCGCCATATTCAATTTATTCCTGGTGGTCGCATTTGTGACTCTTTCGTCTATTGAATATCGTAATGAGATTCTTAATCGTAAGACCATACAAATTGACGACGTACACGTTCTTAATGTTACCGCATCTGATTCTCCAGTGACAACTGTTTACGTTCATTACTTGCCTGTTGAGGCAGGTGATGTGGGGCTTCGTCTCGCCCTCTTACCATTTGGAACCATGCATGAAGTAACATTCCAACGTTTTGCCGGTTTTAAGGATATCTCCACCGGTACCCGCATTGTGCGTGTCGCTGGGCCACCACATACCCTTCCAGTGTAACATGCAGGGCTATCCTTGTCGCGTGTGGTATGCAGGGCAGCCACTTAAGTGCACCATCTGTAAAGGTACCCATAAAGCTGCTGACTGTCCCGATAGGAATAAATGTAGGCGATGCCATCAGCCAGGTCATTTTGCAAGGGACTGCAAGAATGCGTGGGGCACTACCCCCGAGGCCCCCATCCCGTCCGGGTACCCTCCCCCCTCCAATGTCCCAGATCCCTCCCCTTTCTCTGCCCCTACTATCCCTGTCCCTGATGCCCCTTCCCCTGATGTTCCTGCCCCCAGGCTTTCTGCTTCTGTGGACTCTGCTGCACCCTCAGCAGACCCTGTTGTTCAAGTGCCCCCCCTTTGATGTCTTTGGTGACTACGCCCCCACAGGTTTCAGACTGTCCTGTCGCTATGGTTGAGGACCCTGCTGCATCACAAGCCTCTTTTATTTCGTTGGAGGCCTCCATCGGGTCCTTTTCTGATGATGAGATGATGCCCACCCCCGTCTTCTCCCCTTCCCCGTCCATCTCCTCCTTCACTGACTTGTCTGAAGACAGTCAGAGCATCCTCCAAAACGTTGCAATTGTCTCTAGCGGCCCTGTTGTGGCCGAGCAAATTTCATCTGATTATTGTAATGTAACTGTATCTAAAAGTAATGGTAATGTAAGTGGTCCAAAAGAGGCCCATAAGAGTAATGTAACTGCAGCAAATAATGGTAATGTAAGGGGCGCCCCTAGTAGTAACATAACTGGCCCAAAAGAGGCCCATAGTAGTAATGTAACAGGCCCTAAAGTGGCTCATATCAGTAATGGCGGCCCAAAAGTGGCTGGTAACAGTAAATTAAGTGTTAATTCTAAGGGCGCAAAACTGTCCGAAACAACTTTGCTTAAATTAAGCCAATCTGCAAGTACTCAGCATCAGTCTCCCACTGGTTCTATTTCTGACTCTGATTCAAGCTCTTCTGAGCCCACTTTCAAGACCCCTTGTACCCCTAAGCCTCGTCGTATTGTTTCTCAGAGCCCTGTTGGGGGCCGCTCCCATTCTCCGTTAGTTTCTCCTGGTTCTCATAAGGGTATCCCCCAGGTGGCTCATGATCGTCCGTCACGACGTACTTAAGCTTGTTCAGGGTCCCAATCTATCTCATTGTGGCTCTGTCCATAATTTCCCTCAATGTTAATGGCCTTCGTGAATCCTCTAAGCGCGAGGGTTTCTTGCAGTGGTTGCGATCTCTTCCTGTTACTGTTGATGTTGTTTCCCTGCAGGAAATTCATTGTACCTCTGATGTCGAGTGCCATTCCTGGTTTTCTTCTTCTGATCTTAGTTTTGCCCTTTCTTCTGGTACCTGTCGCTCTGGCGGCTGTATCATTCTTTATCGTCCTGTCCTAAATTTGGTCAATTTTTGGTGTGAGGTTCCTGGTCGTTCTCTATTGTGTGAGTTTCCCTTCCATGATGCCACTTTCCGGGTGCTTTGTCTATATGCATCTAATCACAACCCTGCTAGAAACCTGTTTTTCAACAGTATCTCGGATGCTGTTGACCCTTCCATCTCTACGATTTTGTGTGGAGACCTCAATACGGTCCTTGACCGTACCCTCGACCATTTTGGCTCCTCCGCTGACGATACGTCAAGAGAAAGTACTCTTGCCTCGACCCGCCTCTTTGACTCATGTTGTGTCACGGACATCTGGAGGTATCTCCATCCAACCTCTACCAGCTTTACCTGGACCAGGTGGGATGGTCGGTTAGCATCCCGCATTGACCTGGTTGGTTGCCCTTATTCTTCGGTTTCTTCTGTGTCGTCCTGTGACATTATCCCGTTTCCTTCTTCTGATCATTGTGCTTTGTTGTTTTCTTTCTCTATTCCTGATGTCATCCCCCCCGGTCCAGGTTTGTGGAAATTGAACATCTCTATTCTCCAAGATGCTGAGTACTCCAAATTAATTACTGATTTCTGGCTCAATTGGCGATGTTCTCAAAATAACTACCCTTCTCTATCTGATTGGTGGGAACTTGGCAAATTTAATATCAAAAATTTAAGCATTAAGTATTGTTCTAAAAAGGCCAAAGAGCGTCGGGCTGAGCAGGCCCTTTAGTCTCGCTTAGCGGACCATCTGAAATCTCAGGTTGATCTCGGTCGTTTGTCTTGCATGGGTCCTTACCGGTTCACCCTTGCGGAGCTGTTCCGGTTTGATCTTCTGGCAGCCCGTGGTGCCCAAGTGAGAACTAGAGTTAGATGGGTTGAGGAGGGGGAACGGTCCTCTGCCTATTTTTTTCGCCTTGAGAAGAAACGTTCAGCCGATCGCCGTATTTCTGCAATGAGGGAGGGTGATGGGACTATTGTCTCTGACTCCGCTGGTCTTTGTAACTCTATTTCTTCCTTTTATGCTGATCTTTTTTCTTCTCGACATACTGACGCCGCTGCTTGCAAGTCATTGTTGAGTAATATCTGCTCTACCTTGTCTCCCGAGCAGGCCTCCCTTTGTGATGGTTTGCCTTCTGTTGATGAATGTCATTCTGCCCTTCTTGGTATGGCCAAATGCAAGGCGCCAGGCTCGGATGGCCTGCCCATGGAATTTTACATGGAATTTTGGGATCTGCTTGGCGCGGACCTTGTCTGTGTCCTTAACTCCTGTTACCGTGATGGTTGTTTGTCCCCCTCTCAGCGCAGTGGGGTAATTTCTCTGTCTTTTAAGAAGGGTGATCGTTTGGACATTCGTAACTGGCGCCCGATCTCCCTTCTTAATGTTGACTACAAATTAGCTTCTCGAGTCATCGCTGGCCGACTCCTTAAAGTCACTAACCTGGTTGTCAACAAAGATCAAACTTGTGGGGTCCCTGGGCGTTTTATTGGCGAAAATGTGGCCTTTCTCCGGGATGTTGTGGACTTTGCCACCCTGTCCAACGTCCCTGTTGCTATCCTATCTCTCAACCAAGAAAAGGCCTTTGACCATGTCAAGTGGCCTTTCTTGCATAAGACCTTGCGAGCTATGGGCTTCGGTGTCTCTTTTGTTAATTGGGTTAATTTGTTTTACTGCAACGTTCGTAGCTCCGTCAATGTTAATGGGTACCTGTTGCAGCCTTTTTCTTTGTCCTGTGGTGTGCGTCAGGGTTGTGCTTTGTCCCCTCTATTATATGTTTTGGTCTCTGAAGTCTTGGCTGTCAACATCCGTGCTAATCCAAGAATTTGCGGCCTTTCTCTTCCTGGCGTCCAGGATCCACTGCCTTCCATCTCGCAGTACGCTGATGACACTTCGCTCATTGTTACATCTGATGAGACATACTCAATCTACGAGAAGGGCTATGGCTCCAAGCTCGACCTCTCCAAATCCAAAGGCCTCTGGCTTGGTTCCTCGAATGGCCATCGTGACCCCCCCGTTAATCTCGACTGGTCCTCATCTAAGATCAAGGTCCTTGGGGTTTTTATTGGGGTGGGAAATCTTGATGAAGCAAATAGGAGACCTCGCATCTCTGCGGTGGAGAATGTTCTTGCCTCCTGGAGGCAGCGTCAGCTTACTTTCCGAGGTAGGGCCCTTGTGATCAACGCTCTTGCTCTTTCTCGTGTCTGGTATGTGGCATCGCTTGTTCACATGCCTGCATGGGTTCTCAAGGAGCTCAATACTCTGGCTTTTGCTTTTTTCTGGAAGGGAAAGCGCGACCTCGTGTCTCGCTCTGTGGTTGTCCAACCTACTCTCTTCACTAGTTGCTCAATGGATCAAGCGTTTTGCCAGTTCTCCATCGAGCTGGTCGGCGCTCATGACATACTGGTTTCATTCTCTTTTCAATGCTACTCCTGCTGATGTCTTCTCTCGTCCTCATGATTTTGATCCTGGGGTCCTGCCTTGTTTCTACGAGTCCCTTATTTTGGCTTGGCGTGTGCTCGACAGCTCCTTCTCTGCCGCCCGTTCTTCACTGGTCATCGGTTCATCTTCGCCCCATACGCTGACTCCTGCTTCTGGAATGACGACTAAGTCCTGCTACCTGTATCTGCTGTCTGAAAACTTGTGCTCCCCTCACTGTGTTACGAAGTTCCTTCCTACGTTCGGTGTCCTTTACTGGTCTGCTACATGGAGGGAGCTTTTTTCCTTTGACTCTGACCGTCAGGGTATCGACCTCTCCTGGAAGATTGCTCATGGCGTCCTCTACACTGCTGCCCGTCTGGCCTCATTTGGCTATGATTTCAGCACGTCTTGCTTTTGTGGTCCGGTTTCCGAGACCCTTGAACATCTTTTTTTTTTACTGTCCTCTTGCTCAGAGTGTCCTTTCTTGGCTTCAGTCTTTAATGTTTATCTCTTCTCCCCTGGCCCCTTCCTTAGTTTGTCGCCATGCTCTTTTTGGTTTCAACTCTGACGAGCTGTTAGCTGTGCCTCGGATTTTCGTGTACATGCTCGACGTCTGCAAGTTTTTCATCTGGCATGCTCGGAACGACTTTCGCTTTCGCAATGTCCGCCCTGGAGACGTCTCTGTCATCGAAAATGTCAAAACTCGCGTTCGCTTTCATCTTCCCCTTCATTTTAAAAGGTTTGCATCTTCCAGGAGACGCCGTTATTTCCATCACCAGTGGGGCGGTCGTGGCATTGTCGCTTCGGTTGTTGGCGCCCGTCTCCTTCTCCACATTTAGTTTCCTGGTGTCACACTAATCTTGCTCTCGTGTTTTTTTTTGTTGCTTGGCTGTGTTGTCACGTTTATGTTTCTTGTTCCATTCTGTTGTTTTTGTTCTTGTCTGTGACCGTATTGTTCTGTGTTAGGTTTTGGGTTGGGGAATTTTCTATTTGTGGTAGGCAGGGTTCGATCCCCTGGCGAAGTTGGCAAGCTGGTGCTCCCTACTTTTGGGTGGACCATCTAGTGGGCTTTGCACTCCAGCCGCTATGATGGATTAGCTTGTAGGCCAGCAAGCATTGCACTGCCCTTCGGGGAGCTTGGCTGTCCACCTTAAACATAAAAAAACCTTACCTGACGCAGGAGGTACTGTGATCAAGGAGGCAGTCCTCTCAAGGCGAGGCCCTTT
>CM042748.1:38446384-38501779 GCA_022496165.2 Catalaphyllia jardinei | reverse complement strand
TTATGAATCTTTTGCAACATTTCGGCTTTGGCCCTTCATTTTGCAGGGTGATTTCTACTCTGTATCATGGGGCGAATATGCGGATTCTTATTAATGGTTGCCTGTCTCGGAAAATTGAGTTGCAGCGTGGGGTGAGACAGGGGGATTCCCTCTCTCCCATGCTATATATTGTGTGTTGAGGTCCTTGCTGCTGAGGTTCGCAATACTCCTGTGATCGAGGGTTTTCTCCTGCCGGGGGCTGGGGGAAATGTTTTAAAGTAGGGCAGTATGCCGATTACACCACAAGTTTCCTCAAGAGTCTTCATTCGTTGCGTGTTTTGTTGGACGTCATCTCTTCTTATGAGAGAGGGTCTGGGGCGAAACTTAATCGCTCCAAATCCGAGGCTATGTGGCTGGGCTTGTGGAAAGATCGTGACGATCAGCCCTTCAGCTTAACCTGGGTTAAAAAGATGAAGATTCTTGGGGTTTTCTTTGGTGTCATTGACGTACAGCGTGATAACTGAGAACCAAAACTTTCCAAATTGGACAAGATGTTGTCTTTGTGGAAGTCAAGGTCATTATCTATGGTGGGCAAGTCTTTAGTTATTAATGTTTTAGGTGTAAGTAAATTATTGTATTTAGCTCGCATTCTTATTACCCCTAGATGGGTTATTGATCGTTACAATAGTCTTATCTGGAACTTTCTCTGGGGGTCTAAGCTTGAGCCAGTTGCCCGTAAGTCCCTCCATTGTCTAATAGACAGGGGGGGCCTCGGGATCATTGATTTTGAAGTTAAGGGTCGGGCTTTACGCCTTGCTTCAGTTTTGTCTATAGTTCTTGATCCGGCTCCGAATTGTTTCTATTTAGCCAAGTATTTCTGTGGTAGTCGTTTAGCCCGTTTTGGTTTGAGGTGGGCTAGCCTCTGTGATAATTCCTCACCGAGTGCGAGTTTGCCCACCTTATTTTATACTGGCTCTCTTAGTCCCCTGGAGAAACTTGCCCACCTACCGACTTCCTTTGTTTTCTCATCTAAGGATCTTTATCGCGAGTTACTGAAGGAATTCTCTTCCCCCCTATTATCCCCAGTTTTTGGTCCCCTCTTCTTCGGCCTGCCTTGGATATTAAAGAGCACTGGGCCCTAGTTCGGGATTCGCGCACCGAGAATTTTAAGAGCAATCTCTCTTGGTTAATGACTTTGAAAGCTGTTAAGGTTCACGAGTCCCCTCGCAACTGGGGTTATATTGCATCCGATAAGTGTGCTTCTTGTCCTCGCAGGGAGACGATTGATCATTGTTTTTTGAATTGTCCTCATGTTAAACTCGTTTGGGCTTTTTTTGTTCCTTTACTTTCTTCGCTTTTGAACCCCCATGTCCCTTTTGTTCCAAATTGCGTGTCTGTTTTCTTTTTTTGTTTTCCGCCCTGCATTTCCAGGAATTGTGCGATTGTTCTTTATCTTATTAAGTCTATTTTGCATGGTGTCTGGAAGTTCCGTAACAAGGCTACCTTCCACAATGGCACTGAAACTGATCATGCCATTGTCCGATATATCATTCAAGATATTATTAATCCTATTACATTGGATCACTTTCGTCTCCCTGCTTCGACATTTAAGTCCCTTTGGGTGCACCCTGCGTTCTGTCTGGCGGTGGGAAATGATCGCCTCGTCTTTCCCTTTGCTAATCGTTGATTCTTTACATAAGAGGCCCTTGTGTTTTGATCTCTGCTTAGTTCTCTTGTCAAGGATCGTCTGGGAGAATGCTGTTTTGTGCACAGATACTTACTCCTGGTTTTTACCTGTGCGCTGTTTGACTCTGGAGCAATCAGCGGTCTTCCTGTTATGGACTTTGTTCAGGTTTAATTCATGGATTATCCTAGGGATTCTTTTTGTAAATAGTGTACCATTAGTGTAGGGTTTTAGTTGTATATTAGTTGAATAAAGTTTTTATACAAAAAAATCTGTTCTTATCAGCTTAATATCTGATACGCTGCTCATTGAGCAGCTCATATATTAAACTAATTTTTGGAACTGGGCTGTAGAAAAGAGGCTTGCCTCGTCCCAGCCACGGGTTGCCTCAGTATAGCACTACCTCCGAGTGTGGCCCACTTCCCCTCGGGGAACAAACCTTTATAAAAAGAAAGGAAGAAAGAAAGAAAGAAACAAACAAATCAAGAAAGCCTGCTTGTGACACTAATGTGTGGCCTTTTACTCTCTCAGAAGGCACAGAGCCAGCAAGCCAAGCTACAGAAGAAGTGCCTAGAAGTCAGGCTGGAGGTCCAGGCGGCTCGCAAAGCACTACCACAAGGATATAGAGGTAAGGAGGTTAGGGTTAGAACGGTGGCCACGCCAGGAATTTTCATACTTACCTGACGCGGAGTATGGCTGTAGGCCCTACCATTTTGGAACGGTAAACGGTCCCACTCTCCTCATCCTGTTGGTAAGTTCGCCAGTCTTTCCTGGTTTTTGATTTTCTCTCCTTTTGTTGGCGATTTTCGGCGCCGTAGTATCATCTTGTTTGCCGCTTGTTGTTGGCTGTTGTTGGTTGGGTGACCTCTCCGGTGGGTGTCCCCGCCCATCCGGGCTTCACTTTCTCTTTTTGTGGTTTTTCAACTTCGTTATGGCGCCACGTTCGTGGCACCGTACAGTTGATATTCAATGTAAAAATGTTCCTGCTGGCTCAGCCAGTTCAGACGTGGCTAAATGGGTTTTGGAGTTTTTTATGAACTCCTATCCGAATTTCAAGATCGTTGCGATCCAGCAGTGCCCTGGATATGTCGCTCGAGTTACCTTCGATGTGCATTGTGTTTCGGCGAAGCGAATTTTGGAAGATCTAGGGGTAGTCACCATTAAGGGGGTGCAATGCGTCGTTTTAAAATCTGAGCCTTCTGCCCCTCGGGTACAGAACGTACTAGTGTACCAATATCCCCATGAATTCCTGAGTAGTCCTGTATGTTCTGCCTTGGAGAATTATGGGGCCGTCAAAGACGTCTATTTCGAACGCTGGACTAATCTGCCAGATGTGGGAACAAGCACTCGTGTAGTGCGGATGGTAGTGCAAAAAGAGATCCCAGGGTTCTTATTCATTTGAGGGATCCGTTGTAAAATCTCGTACCGCGAGCAACCCTTGACATGCGATATCTGTGCAAAGAAGGGCCATAAAGCTTCCGCGTACCCTGACAAGGGCAAATGCCTCCGTTGCCACAGTGCTGGCCACGTTTTTCGGAATTGCCCTAATGCGCCGGCTGAGCCGGCAGCCACTGCTTCCGCCGGTGACGTGGCTGATGTTGCCCCCCCCCCGTGACTGTTGACCCCCAGCTGGTGGTTCCTGCTGGGGATCTCTCCCAGGGCCTCCAACATGCTGCGGACCTTGACGCTGGTTTTTCCCAGCCCGCTGATGGCCTTGGTCAGCCTTCTGATAGTGCCGTGGCGGATGCTGCCAGTGTGGCTGAAGCTGCTCTTAATGCATTCAGCTCCTGCACTGAGGCTTCTGACCCTGAAGTTGTTCTTCAGGAGGATTCTGCCGCTCCTTCAGCCTCGTCTTCCATTGTCATGGATGAACGTTATAATCAGCTTGATGAGCTTGCCTCTCGGCAGAGCACGTCTATTTTGCCAAATTGTGGATCGGGTGGGGCCTCATCCGATGGTGACCTTGTTAGCCAAATTACTGTTGCTAGCTTTAGTTTAAGTAATAATAATGGTAGTCTATCTACCCTAGGTAATGGTAATAGTAATGCTGATAACGTAAGTAATGAATATAGGGATAACGTAGGTAACGATAATGTTAATGGTTCGGTGGTGGCCTCACATGATGCCCCCCTGACCCTTTAATCGCTGATTCTGAGATGTCTCAGGCATCTGATTTACGCAAGAGGCCTGTTCCAGAGACTTCCTCTCATGACGCCTCTGCAGACTTTTTCTGCTCCAAATTCCAAAAGTCTGGCCAAGAAACCTCAAAATGTTCCTGACGTTCCCTCTAAAAAGGCTGTTGCTTCTGTCTCTGCTCCTCGGGCCAAAATTGTGTCTAAAACTAGTGGTGGTGTTCCCAAAATTGGTGGTGGTGTCACCAAAAACAGCAGTGACACGGTGCTTGCTGCCCGCTCGAGGGGTAGTCGTTTCCCTGGCAATGTGGCCACGGCTGCTCAGCTGGCGAATGCTCGTCCCTCTAAGTAGTCTTTCCCTTAACGCTTGATGGCGGTGCTTTCCTACTTTCTCATGGCTTTGACAATTCTTACTTTGAACTGTAATGGTATCAGGGACCAATCCAAAAGATCTGGTCTCCTGCAGTGGTTGCGATCTCTCCATGTGAGTGTTGACATTGTTTGCCTCCAAGAAACACATTGTGTTTCTGTGGCTGAGTGTTCTTCGTGGTTTCGGTTCTCTGGTTTTGACTCTGTTGTGTCTGGTGGTTCTACTCATTCTTGTGGTTGTATTGTTTTGTTTCGTCCTACTGTATCTTTGGTAAATTCGTGGTGTAATTCTGATGGTCGGTTCTTACAATGAGAATTCTCGTATACTGCCAAATTGTTTCATGTTTGTTGTGTCTATGGCCCTAATCGCAACCCTGCAAGGGACCTTTTTCTGGATGACCTTCATACTGAGATTGATCCCTCGATACCAGCTATTCTGGCCGGGGATTTTAATTCTGTGTTCGACCGCGCCCTTGATCGCTTTGGCTCCAATCCCTCCGATTCATCGCGGGAAAGCTCTGCCTCCCTCTTGAGTCTTTTTGACTCTTGCTGTGTCATTGACATCTGGAGGTATCTACACCCAAATGATGCTGGCTTCACCTGGACTAGGTGGATCGGTACTCTGGCATTTCGTATTGATCTTTTTGGTGTTCCGTATGTTTGGGTTCCCTCTGTGTCGTCGTGTGATATTGTCCCTTGTCCGTTCTCTGACCATTGTGCCGTTTTGCTGTGTTGTGATTCCTGATGTTGTTCCCCCTGGTCCAGGCCTTTGGAAGTTGAATACCTCCATCCTGGAGGAGGTAGAGTACACTACCCTCATTTCTGAGGTGTGGGAGTCATGGCGGTCCTCTATCCCCCGCTTTCCTTCCCTGGCCAAGTGGTGGGAGGAGGGCAAAAGTTTGATCAAGGGCGCAACTATTCGCTACTGTCGTGACAGATCTGTCGCTCAATCTAAGGACAGAGATCTCCTCGTGCGCCTTGCGGAACATCTGAAGGCGAAGATCGATGCCGGATCTGTCTCCTGTCTTGCACCTTATCAAGGGGTCTTGTCTCAACTGGCCAAATTTGATTTGGAGACTGCCAAGGGAGCGCAGGTTCGTTCCCGTAGCCGTTGGGTTGAGGAGGGTGAAACCTCCTCTGCGTACTTTTTTCGATTAGAAAAGAAGAATGCTGCCGACCGGTGGATTTCTGCGCTGAGAGAGAGCGATGGCACTATTGTTTCCTCCCCTTCTGATCTATGTCATTCATTTGCTTCCTTCTATTGTTCCCTTTTCACTGCTGAAGCCACTGATCCTGCTGTGCAGGCCTCTCTCCTTGCCAATTTACCATCTGCCCTGTCTTCTGAGCAGGCCTCTCAGTGTGAGGGTCACCTCACTGCTGGTGAGTGTTTTTCGGCTATTCAGGGTATGGCAAGGCGAAAGGCCCCTGGCCTTGATGGCCTGCCTATGGAGTTCTACTTGAAATTCTGGAATGTCCTTGGTGGTGATCTTGTGTCTGTTTTAAATTCCTGTTTTGATTCTGGCTCTCTCTCTCTCAGCGTAGAGGTGTGATCTCATTGTCCTTCAAGAAGGGTGATCGTCTGGACCCCCGTAACTGGCGTCCGATTACCCTTCTTAATGTAGATTATAAACTTGCTGCTCGAGTTATCGCTGGTCGGCTACTAAAAGTTATCCACTTGGTGGTTGACAAAGACCAGACCTGTGGGGTTCCTGGCCGATTTATTGGGGAGAACGTAGCTCTGTTGCGCGATGTTGCTGAGTATGCTTCGGCCTCTGGCGCCCCTATACCATCCTTTCCCTCGATCAGGGAATCGTGTGGATTGGGGTTTCATGCGTTCAACGCTGTCCGCAATGGGGTTTGGCCCATCCTTCATTTCTTGGGTGGACCTTTTCTATTTCCGTGTCCAGAGTGCTGTTAATGTCAATGGCTACTTGTCATCCTTTTTTGATCTGACTCAGGGGGTTAGGCAGGGTTGTCCCGTCTCCCCTCCTGTACGTTCTTGTTTCTGAGGTCTTGGCAGCTAACATCCGTTGCAATCCCCACATTTCTGGTCTTTGTCTACCTGGCGCTGCACCTTTGTCCCCGATATCGCAATATGCGGATGACACATCGTTGATCCTCCAGTCTGATGGTGCCATTAAGGCTTCATTTGAGGTCTATTCTCTTTTGGAGAAGGCCTCGGGCTCTAAATTGAACCAAGCGAAGTCCAAGGGCCTCTGGCTTGGTGGTTGGTCTGGTCGTACTGACCCCCCAGTTGCCCTTGATTGGAACTCTGTCAAGATCAAAGCCCTTGGCGTGTTTGTTGGCGTGGGGGACTTGGAGGAGGACAATTGGCAGCCGCGTAGCACTGCGGTGGACAACGTTCTTAATCCTGGCGTTCTCGCTCTCTGTCTTTTCGGGGCAAGTTGCTTGTCATCAATGCCCTGGCGCTCTCTCGGGTCTGGTATGTGGCTTCCTTAATCCACATGCCCTCCTGGGTCCTGAGGGAGCTCTCTTCACTGGTCTTCTCCTTTTTTTGGAGTGGCAAGCGTGAGCTCGTCTCTCGCTCAGTGGTCATACAGCCCCATCTACTTGGTGGCTTCTCTGTGGTAAATGTCAAGTTTAAAGTGTGGTCTTTGCTCGGTCAGTGGGTTAAGCGGTTCGCCTCTTCTCCTTCTGGCTGGGTTTCTTTTATGTCTTTCTGGTTTAGCTCTTGTTTCGATGCTTCTTCGCTGGAAGTTTTCTCTGACCCTGTCTCTTATGCCCCGAGTCTTCTGCCTCCTTTCTACGAGTCGCTTCTGATTGCGTGGCAGGAGCTTGGTGGTTCGTTTTTGGTGTCCCGTCGCTGTTTGGTCTTCGGTTCCTTGTGTCCTCACTTCTGTTCTTTAGTAGCTTGTATGACCACCAAGTCGAGTTAGATGTATCTACTGTCTGAGAACGTTGTCCAGCCGCACTGTGTCATGAAGTTTGCGTCCACGTTTGGCCGCCTACATTGGCCTACTATGTGGCGCACTCTTTCCTTTTTTGACCTTGACCGCCAGGTTGTCGACTTGAATTGGAAAATCGCCCATGGAGTTCTTTACACCGCCCAGCACCTTGTCTCTTTTGGACTGCCAGTCCCTTTGCCCTGTTTCTGTGGTGCCCCTGTTGAGTCACTGGAGCATCTATTTTTTCCTGTCCTCTCGCTCAAAGTGTTTTGTGTTGGCTTCAGTCTCTTATTTTCTCCTTTTCTCCGATGTGCCCTGTTATTCTATGTCGTCATGTTCTCTTTGGTTTCAGTCCAGATGAATTGCAAGATACCCCTCGTATCTTTGCCTACATTCTAAATGTTTGTAAATTTGTTATCTGTCAGTCCCGGAACGATTTTCGGTTCCGTGATCTTTCCCCGGGCGCTACTCCTGCCGTCATCAAAGTCAGGGCGCGTGTAAGGTTCAACCTTAACGTGTTTTTTAAGCGGTTCAGGTCCCCTCGTCACCAACGCTACTTCCATCGACAGTCGGGTGCGAATGGTGTCGTCGCTTCTGTTGCTGCTGGTCGGCTTACGTTGTGTTTGTAGATTCGCGTGTCTCAACGTCCTCCAGTGCTGGGTCTCCTTTGTTGGTGTATTGCACGTTGGCTTGTGCCAGTTCTGTTTTGTCCTGTGTTTGGTGCTTGGTCTCCTTAGTTGGTGCACTGCATGTTGTGCTAGTGTCAGTTCTGTGTTGTCCTGTGTTTGGTGCTTGGTCTCCTTAGTTGGTGCACTGCGCTTTGCGCTTGTGACGTTTCGTCCTGTTATGTTCATGTGTGTTCTGTTCTATGTTGGGAAGTGGGATTGGGAATTTTTTGGTCAGGTAGGCAGGGTTCGATTCCCTGGCGAAGTTGGCGAGTTGGCTCCGTATGGGGGTGCTCCCTACCTTAGGTGGGCCCATAGTGTTGGACTTGCACTGTATCCTCGCTATGGTTAAGACTGTAGGTCGGCGGGCATCGCACGCCCCTAGGGTGCCCGGCCGTCCACCTTAAACATAAAAAACTTACCTGACGCGGAGTATGGCCGGAGGCCCTGCCATTTTGGTTAGCAGTCTTCCCTTACTCTTTTGGTAAGATCGCCAGTTTCAGCTGGTTGTTTGGCTGCACTTGGTTTTTGTGGGCGCCATCTCCCTAGTCTCGTGGTTCCGGGCCAATCCACCTGGCCCTGCTTCAGCTTCGGCTGCTGCTGCTCCTGCGGAGCCTCGTGTCCCTCCTCGTCGTCTGGCCTCCTTCGATGCCGTCCCTCCCACTCCTGTTGATGTTTCGGCAGTCCAGGATGACGAGATGACCGATGAGGATTACGTTCCGTCTACGGATGAGGACAGTGACCCTGCCAGTGTGGATGCTGTGGTGGCTAGTGGTGACGACGTGGTGGTGATGGCAGTTTCTCCACCAACTTCTTCGAGCTCCCCTCGTCGGAGGCGTAAGCGGAAGCGCCCCACAGTTTAATCCGCCGTCCCCTGTGAGCTTGCTGATGTGGACATCTCTGAGGTGGAGGTTCCAGGTCACAAGCAGTTCAAGACCTTCCGTGGGGTCTGGGAAGATGTGGTTTCCTGGGAGGAGCTCCGTGCCAGGAAGCCACGTTATCGGGCCACTGTTACCCCACCTGAGCCATCTTCTACTCCTTCTCCTTCCCCTACCCAGTCTCTTTCTGCTACTTTTCCTACTCCGGTACCTCCAGCTTCCCCTGTTCCGTCTACTTTCTTTTCCAATGGCTCTGTCGTTGATTCTGTGCTGACCCCTACTCCTGAGTGTCCACGTGCTGCGCCTCCGTCCCACTATCGCCGGTCGCCGCGCCTCTGGTAGAGGTCAGTTCCAGCAGCTTGTCCTTTTGTTTTATGGTGGCTGAGCTTCTTGGGGATTCTGGCCGGTGAGTCATTTCCTGGGTCGCTCTTGCCTTTGTTGTTAGTTTGTGTGTCAACTTTGTGTGGCTCCCTCGCGCTTGGTGTCCTTAGTTGGTCTACTGCGCAGGTTGCTTGTTTCTGTAGTGTGCGCTCTCCGCCTACCGGTCCTTTTGGTTTTTTTGTCTTAATTTGTGGAGGCGAGGTTCAATCCCTCGGCGAAGTTGGTGGCTTGGTGCCCCTCCGGTTTGTGGCAAACCCTTCTTGAGACATTGCACGCCTCTGTCTCCGTTGGGATTAGATGTTAGGTCTGAGATCCATTGCACTAACCCTACTGGGGGGCTGCTCATTCGCCCAAAACAAAAAAAAACCTTACCTGAGGCGGGCCTTGGCTCTTGTGAGTGGTGCTCCTACTGGTGGACCTTGTGATCTTGACTGGTGTGGATCCTTGTGGGACACTCATTTGGACGTTTTTGGTATCGTATATTGTGCGTTTTTTGATTTTTCCTTTGTGTTCTATTTTCCGGTGACCCTCCCAGGGACTAATGCTTGGCTTCTGCCATAACCTGGGGTAAGCCAGTCTTTTGAGCTGTTTGGTCACCCATCCAGTTCTCTCTTGAGCTGTTTGGGGTCACCCATCCAGTTCTGCTTGCTTGAGCTGTTTGGGGTCACCCATCCAGTGCTGCTCTTTTGCGGTCACCCATCTGGCCGCTTTTTTCCTTTGACGGTTTTTGTTGCGTTTTCGCATCCTCTCCGTCTGGCTTGCTGTGTTTTTTTTCTTTCATTGTGCTGCTTTGGTCATTTTCGGGACCTTTTTTCGCTTTTTTGGGCCATTTTCGGGGCCTTTTTGCGTGTGCGTTGTTGACACTTTTTGCCCTTTTTCCCCTTTTTGCGTAATCCTCTGCTTTTTCTTATTGTTTCTTAGCTGCCCATCCGGCTTAACTTTTTTCTCTCTTCTTATATTCTGGTGTGTTTTTCCCAATTTTAGTGTAGCCAGGCAATTCTGGTGTGTGTTTCCCAATTTTAGTGTAGCCAGGCAAAGTCCTGTAGACTAAATTTGCATAGCCTATTTGTATTTGTAATCATATATACTTCATTTCTAGTGTAACCAGGCAAAGTCCTGTAGACTAAATTTGCTTGACTTATTTGTATTTGTAATCTTATATATTTCTATTTCTAGTATAACCAGGCAAAGTCCTGTAGACTAAATTTACTTGTATTGCATTGCTTTTCCTATTTGAACTTCATATATATTCCCTTTTCAAGTGTAACCAGGGAAAGTCCTGTAGACTAAATTTACTAGTCACGTATTTATAGTATTGAAACTAATTGGTAGTGCAAGGCCTTGCGTGCGTAAACTACCTCTAAAATAGTTTCACTTTCATCATGAGGTTGGCCAAAACTCTTAATGTTCAGGTTGGCAAGAGGCTTAATGATAAGTCCAAGCCTGACATTATGAAGGAGGTGGAAAAGGTTTTCAATCTTTATGGCGTTGTGGCCATTCAGGTCGCGTATGAAATCATTTGTGTGACCTTTCTAACTGAGGAGGGCCATAGGAGGGCTAAGGAACTCGCTGGTGTGCGGCTTTTTGGACTGTGGTGTCCCATCTTGGGTGGTGGTCCGCCGGTGTCCATAGTCCATGTGTTTGATTATCCCTTCAAAGAGGATAATTCCTTTGTTTCCTCCATCTTTGAGGACTTTGGTGAGGTTAAGAGGGTGAAGAACCAGACTTATTTATGCAATACCTCCATTTTCACGGGCACTAGTCTGGTGTCCATTCTGTTGAAAGGCAATCCGCCTAGAGGCCTTATGATTAATGGCTACTTTTGCCGTATCTGGTATAAGGGACAACCCTTCATTTGTAACCTTTGTGGGGTACAGGGGCATAAATCTGCTGCCTGCCCAAATAAGGGTAAGTGTAGACGTTGTAGTGAGGCCAGGCATTTTGCTCGGACCTGTACTAAAGCATGGGCCACAAATCGTGACCCTTCTGCGGGGCCTTCTGTGTCCACTGATGCTGTTCTTCCTGCACTTGGCTCATCAGGTGTGGCATCTTCTGGGGCCGCCCCCCCCAGTGACCTCGTCGGAGGATAGCCTTGCTGCTGTGGATTTACATCCTACTGCTTCTGAACCTGTCGCTCGATCTTCTCATGATATTGGAATGGTGGCTTCTCACCTTTCCTTAACTGATGGCCAGCACGTGCCTGATGACTCTGAGCCTACAGGCCTAGCTGTTCCTATGGACTTTGCTGAGCAGCCTTCTAATAATAGCGACGATGTGGAGAGTGTGGTTTCTAGTGAAGGTGGTGCTGTTGTCCGTTCTGTAGAATCTGGTAGTGGTCCTTCTGGTACCAAACGGGTTTTGAGCGACCCTGAAGGTGACCCTGAGTCTAGTCAGAGTATTCTTGTTGATGCACAGGATGCTCAACATTTGGTGAAAAAGATCAGACGTTTATTTACTCGGAAAGGCTCAATTGGAAGAGTTCCAGAATCTGCTGCTAAGCCTGGCCGGCATAAAATGCCCGCTTTGGCTCCTAGTAGACCTAGATCCAACTCAACATAATGTTCAATCTAGTAACGTTAAATGTTAATGGGTTACGTGACCCAAACAAAAGAATGTCGTTTTTGCAATGGCTTAGTCACCTTTCGTTGGATGTAGTTTGTCTTCAAGAGACTCATGCTACTTCCTGTGCGGAGTGTGTCTCTTGGTTTTCCTCTTATGGCTTCTTGGTTTTGTCGTCTCCGGGATCGGTGCACTCTTCAGGAGTGGCAATCCTTTACAGGTCAACGTTTGATCTGGTGAATTCCGTTCTTGATTCCAGCGGTCGTTTTGTTATGGGGTATTTTAGTCGTCGTGGCCTCACTTTTGGTGTCGCTTGTATTTATGCCCCCGATAGGAATCCTGACAGAAATGACTTCTTTGATCTCTGTATAGACAGGATTGATCCTGCCACTCCCACAATCATTTGTGGTGACTTTAACACAGTTTTTGATAGATCGCTGGATAGACGTGGTTCTGACGCTTCGGATTGCTCTCGCGAGAGCTCCCAAAATTTGAAGAATGTATTTAGGGAGTGTTGTGTTACCGATGTTTGGCATTCATTGCACCCGTCTACGGTGGCCTTCACTTGGTTGAAGCCAGATGGTGTCCTTTCTTCTCTCATTGACATCATTGGGTTCCGTCGTCTTGGCTCCATTTAGTTGGTTCGTGTGAAATTTTGCCGTGTCCTTTTTCTGACCACGCGGCTGTTACCCTTCTTCGTGCGTTGCCTGATTCCATTCCTCGCGGGCCTGGGAGGTGGAAATTGAACGCCTCGATTTTGCAAGATCCCTCCTTTTGCAGCCTTATTGTGGATTTCTGGGCTGTTTGGAAGTGTCGCAAGGCCTCTTTCCCCTCCATCCAGGAGTGGTGGGATAGAGGTAAGGGCCGAATTAAGGGCCTCGCCATTGGCTTTTGTAACAGGAGGCAGTCTGAGTGTTGTCAATCTCGTTCTGTCCTATCTGCCCTTGCTGCCCATCTTAAGGCCAAAATTGATGCTGGTACGGTCTCCGTGTTGGATGTCTATCATCGGGTCTTGGGCAGGCTCGCCAAGCTTGATCAATTGGCTGCTGAGGGTGCTCGCATTCGGCCTAGAATCCAGTGGGCGGAAGAGGGCGAGTCCTCATCTCGCTTCTTCTTGAGACTTGAAAAGAAGGCTGGTGCTGAAAGCTGGATTTCTGCTATGTGTTGTTCTGATGGAACTGTAGCTTCAGACATTTCCTCTATCTGTTCTTCTTGGGAGGATTTTTACTCCGAGTTATTTACTGCTAGCGAAATTGTTTTATCGACCCAGCAGGACCTTGTCAATGTCTCTGCGCGTCTTCCTGAAGAGGCCAGGGATAGCTGTGAGGGTCTGTTAACTGTGGATGAAGTTTTTACTGCCCTTGAGGGTATGGCTCGTAACAAGTCTCCGGGTTCCGACGACTTGCGCCTGGAATTTTATTCCGCCTTCTGGGACATTCTTGGTCAGGATCTGGTTGAGGTCCTGAACTCTTCTTTGGCCTCCGGCTCTTTGCCTGCATCTTTAAGGTGCGCGTTGATTTCTCTCATTTTTAAGAAAGGTGATCGCCTGGAGCACAAAAATTGGACACCGATTAGCCTCTTAAATGTGGACTACAAGCTGTGTGCTTGGTCCCTGGCTGGTAGGATTCTCAATGTCATACATCATGTGATTGCCTCGGATCAGACTTGCGGTGTGCAGGGTCGCTTTATTGGTGAGAATGTCGCCCTGCTTAGGGACGTCATCTTGTACGCATCTGAAACTGGCACTCCCGCCGCTATCTTGTCCTTGGACCAAGAGAAGGCGTTTGACAGAGTTGATTGGCCTTTTCTTTTTCTGGTCCTTGATCATCTTGGCTCTGGCCCATCTTTCATTTCATGAGTACGGCTTCTTTACACTAACATCCGTAGTGCCATCCTTATTAATGGCTACACTTCGGACTGCTTTTTTCCTTCGCGAGGGTTGCGGCACCAGAGAAAGAGATTACAGACGTATCATCCGCATAGAGGGACAACGTAGAGATAACGTAAAGCAAGGGGGAAAGAGGACACCCTTGCCGCACCCCTCGCTGTGTTTGATACTTATCCTATATTTGAGCGAGGCATGGGTTCTAAGTTGAATCTAGGCAAATGTGAGGGTCTCTAGCTTGGCCCATGGTGCAATCGTGTTGACTCGCCTATCGCTATTAAGTGGACCTCCTCCAAAATCAAAGTTCTGGGTGTGTATTCAGGCAATGGGGAATTAGATGAGGCCAACTGGCGTCCTCGCATTGAGGCGGTTGAGCGTTGTTCAAAGTCCTGGCGTTCCCGCTCTCTCTCCTTTTCCGGGAAGGCCCTTGTAATTAATGCGTTGGCACTCTCCCGGATTTGGTATGTCGCTTCGCTTGTTTTCTTACCCTTGTGGGCTCGTGCTGAGCTTACTACGCTTATCTTTAATTTTTTCTGGTCTGGGAAGAGGGATTTGGTGTCCCGGAAGGTTCTTGTTCATCCTTGTTCCTCCGGGGGCTTTTCTGTGGTATCCATTGAATTTAAAGTCCAGTCCCTTCTTGTCCAGGGGGTTAAGCGACTTTCCGTTAGCCCAAATGGCTGGGTTTACCTTTTGACATACTGGCTTTTGGACCGTTTTGGGGCCTCTCCTACTGATGTGTTTTCTGATCCCCTCGGTTTTCCAGCATCTCGTCTGCCCCCTTTTTATTCATCCGTTTTGTAGTCGTGGATTGCTGTTGGTGGCTCCTCGTCCCTGGCCGGTCTGGTATTGGGCGCTGGGGCCCCCGGCGGCCCTCTTCCGATTTCTTCCATCACTTGTAAAGTTTGTTATGACCTGCTTCTGAGTTTAAATCCAGCTGAACCGCATTGTATCATGAAATTTGCCCCCTCTTTTGGTCTGCTTGACTGGCCAGCTACTTGGAAGTCTTTGCACTTTATGCCCCTTGATTGAAAGGTTAGGGATTTGAGTTGGAAGGTGGCCCATGGGGTGCTCTATACCGCTGAGCACCTCATTTCCTTTGGCTACCAGTATTCTCCGTCCTGCTTTTGTGGCTATCATTTGGAGTAATCTGAACATCTCTTCTTTTCCTGTCCACTCTTTCAGAGTGGCCTGGATTGGATTCAATCCCTCGTTTCTGTCCTCGCCTTCTGCCCCATCCGTCACAGTTAGGCATGCTCTCTTCGGCTTCTCCTCTCATGACCTCCATTGTGTGCCTCGGGTTTTTATCTGCTTGATGTCTGCAAGTTTCTGGTTTGGGCGCAGCGGAACGACTATCGTTTCCGTTCTACTCCACCTGACGCTCCTCGTCTCTTGGCTCAGCTCAAGCAGCGTCTTCGTTTTTTTCTTCCCTTTATTTGAAGCCCTTTTGACCTCATCGGCGGCATCGGTTTTTCCTTCGTCAGTGGGGTGCAGATGGTACCATTGGGCACTTAGATGGAGAGTCTTTTGATCTTTTTAGATGTTTCCTCCTTTGTTGGTTGTACAGGGGTTTTTTCCCGTTTTCCATCCCTTGTTGGTCTTATTGTCTTTTAATCTTTTAGTCTCCCCTCATTCACTGTAGGTAAGGCGAGGTTCGATTCCTCTGTGAAGTTGGTGGGTTGGCCTTGTATGAGGGTGCCCCCTTACCTTGGCGGTTCTTCCCCGTTTTTTATCCTCTCGTTTTTAAATGGAGGGCAGGCATTGCACTTCGCCTGTCAAACCGCCTCAAATACAAAAAAAACTTACCTGACGCGGGAGGTACTGTGATCAAGGAGGCAGTCCTCTCAAGGCAAGGCACTTTCATTGCACTTGGATCAGGTTGACCCTTGCGATTACCCCAAATGTGGGTAACTCGAGCGTATAATTTCTGGTAGTGGGGGCCTGCGTTTGCGCTCGCCCCCGAAAAAATGCATGTGTTGGCCGGGTGAATGGTCAAGGATGTTTGATGATTGACGCTTTGCTTTGTTTCTCAGTTGGCCGGGCCGGGAGCTGGACGACGACAAGCAAGCAAGCCACGAGTCGCACAAGCGCAAGATTTCCAGCTTCAAATCATGAGTGTGCTTGGCTTTGGGTTTGGAGCTCGTGGTGTTATGTTGTATTGTAGTGTAGTGTAGTGTAGTGAAGTTAAGTCAAACGTGACTTTTGCGATTTCTGTTTGTTTCGGCAGGCGATTAATCATTTCCTGATCCTCGAACGATCGATGACTTGCGATATGGAAGGAGCAAAGCCCGATAAGGCAAGTCGAACGGGACAAGTTCTGGCCAAACCGTGAGTTGATTTCTACCTTGAGATTGTTGTATCTGTTGTACGTTGACTAGAATAGGGAATTTGCCGAAGCGCCGACATTGTCGAAGTCAAGTCGTGAATAGAATTGCTTTCAGTTCAGAGCGCGAATTCGTGGTTCACCGTTGAAACGCAACGGCTCGCGTGTGTTGTTTGTTTTGTCGTTGTTGTCCGCACTTTTAGCTGCTTGTACGTGTTGTGCAAAGCAGATTCAATTTTGCTTCGAATTATGTGATGTCACACAAGGCAATTTGATGTCAGAAATAACCGTTTCCCACGTGAACGTTAGCTCGCTTGCGCGTGGGTTTAGATCATAACATTTATCCAGTGACGATTTTAGCGGTATTTTCATGTTTTGTGCCCATCTTTTGAGCCTTGTGATTGCTGTAAATGATGTTTGCGCTTTTCAACGTCTGCCATATCCCAGATTGATGGCAAAAGAAGGCAAAAATGCGTGGAAAATCAAATGGGGGAGAAAATAAAAAGTCTACAACACGGGGTATTCCCAGGCGGTCACCCATCCAAGTACTAACCCCGCCCGACAGGGCTTAACTTCGGTGATCGGACGAGAACCAGTGCTTTCCCTGTGGTATGGTCGTAGACATTTGAAAAGGCTGCAAATTTAGTACTTTAAATGGGCCACCAGAGCGAGCAAAAGCAAAGCAAAGCGATAATACGAACCAGGAATCTTTACCAGGCATTTGTTGGTATCTCTGCAAGTTGCATGCACGTGGAGAGCGAATGATGCTTCTGCCTGTGTCTGTAAGGCTTTCTCAGTAACGCAATTTAGTATCGTTGCTTGGCCCCAAAAGCTGCCTCGTTTTGGGGGTAACCAGGTGTTGAATTTCACTCACCCCCGGAGAGACGTTATCAACTTTGCTGCTGAATTTCTTTGATCTCTTCGTAGAACTCTCTCTTTAGAACTAGTACTTCTGTGTCGGCAGGTTGCTGAATAGCGTCGGCTTACAGTGGGTTCCAGGCCCCCAGGTGTCAGAATATTGACCACCATATCTCCGAGAGGGAAACCCTGGACCAGCCTCCTAGGGGAGGGAAAGTTTGGTATCGCTTCTCTGCCTTTTGGCTAGATCCTTAAGGCCGTCGATTGCTAGTTTTTTTCTTTAACTAGTTTGTCTTTTAAGTGGCCAGTGCTAATACCAGCCGGGGGGGAACGCCGGTGCCCCCTTGCTGTTTTCTCGTTTTTTCCCCATATGGATGGGAACGTTGATGTTGTTCAAGGATCTTCTAGTGATGTGGCTGATCGTTGCAATGAAACGTATGCTGATCGTACCTCGGCAGATGAACAAGCTGCCTTAGACGCTATTAACAGTGATGCTGCTAATGAGCCTGCTGGACGCCCTGAAGGTCTGCGCCGTGTCTTATCGAATTTTGAGAGACAGCATTTCCACCCCCTGAATGTTACTCCAGAAAGACCGTGTTCAGCCTTCTTTAGAGCTAGTCAAGATTATTCTACAAGGGCCATCATCGATAGTTTTATTGCTATTGGAATTCCTATTACTGAGGTTAAATGTCTTCAACGTAAATCATCTGGTGAAGCTATGGTTACTTTTTCCACGGAAGAATACTGCCAACTCTTTTTGACGGAATCCTCTTTTAGTTCTTTGCACGTAACTACACGTCTAATTCAGCTTCTGGAGATTTGGAATATTTGACTGTCTTTGATGCGCCATATGAATTGCCTGATGCAGCTATTGAGGAGCGTTTGAAACCCTTTTGTCGGGTTATTTCCAAACGCTGGAATCGTGTGCAAGACTGTCCTGAGGTCTGTAACGGTATTAGTACTTACCGTGTTCGTTTTTTCAAGTGTGTGCCTTGCTATTTGCGTTTTGGCAAGTTCCAGCTTAGATTCCAACATGCGGGTCAGTTTGGATCTCAAGATCATCTAGCACGTGACTGCTCCAATGAAGTCTGCTTTAACTGTGATGGCATTGACCATGTAGCTCGCAACTGCCCTGAAGAGATACGCTGTTGCATTTGTAAGTCTCCTGCCCATAGAGCGATTGACAGCCCCTTCTCTTGGTACCAGCGTCCATCTACTTACCGTGATATTGATGCCCCGGCTGAGACTGTTGAGGATCCGCCAGCTGATCCTGCAGCTTCATCTGTTGATTCAGGTAGTGGCGCCATTGAAAACACTCCGTCAATTGATGATGATCCAGAAGATGTTCCTGACTCTTTAGTTGGTGTTGAGACCCCGTCGTCTGCTTTGTCCAAGCCTGACGTGCCTGCGTCTGCGGATGTGTCTTATGATGTTCCGCGTCCTCCGCAGTCTTCGCAATCCTTTGATATGTTAACTGATGACTCACAAGTCCTTGCTGGGGCACAGTCTTCTGATGTCCCTATGCCTGATGATGATTCCCAGCCCCAATCATCTGCCAGTGGTTTCTTGGATTCGCAGGGCTATGTCGCCTTTGGTGATGCGTCATCGTCTCGTCAATCTGGTGCTTCGCTTCTGCTTTCTGACCTAAATTTATCTGATGATCAAGAAGAGTCTTGTTCTGAAGTATCTGTACCCAACACTTCTTCCTTTGATCCTTTGCTATCTGTGCAGTTTGTTCGTTCTGCGAAAGTTCAGAGGAAGAAAATTGGAAGACGGGCGCCAGCTAAACTCTCTTCAGCAGACGTGCCTCCTCTCCGCCGTGCCACCTCCCCCAATCTGATTGCTCCTAAAAGACCTTCCGCTACTCCTGGTGCTTCGCTGGATCCTTCTGGAGATCTCACTGATGGATCTGCGAATCGCAGGGACTTGTCTTCTCGCTCTTAAAGTTATGTTCACTAAATTCACGCGGATTTAATTCCTTGCGTGAGAAAGCGATCTTTGATTATGCTCATTGTTTTGATCTATTTTTTGTTCAGGAATCTTTAGTTTCCGATTCGCTTTTGCTCGCTGACCTAGGCCGTCGTTGGTCTGGGGAAAGTTTTTGGTCTCCTGCCCCGGGTAAACAGGGTGGTGTTGGAGTCTTAATCAATGATCGCTTTGATGGTAGTGTTACTTCTTGGCGGAAGGACTCCGACGGCAGAGTCCTTAGTCTTCTTTTAGAATTAGGTAATGTTCGTTTAAATGTTATTAATATCTATGCTCCTGCCAATGTGACTGATAGGAAGATTTTCTTTGAAACATTGCATCAGTTTTTTATTCCTTCTGATGGCATTGTTTTGGGTGGGGACTTTAACTGTTATGATTCTCCCTTTGATAAATTTGGTGGCAACGCTGTTATTGCTAATTATTTAGCTGATTTTAAATCTGTCTTTAATTTAGTTGATGTTTGGAGGAAATTTCATCCGAGAGCTTGTGAGATGACTTGGTTTAATTCTGATTTTTCGTTGGGTAGCCGTCTTGATAATTTTTTTTTGTCTTCAAACCTTTTGAAATTTGCTAAGTTTTGTTCAATTTCTCCGTGTGCCTTTTCCTATCATGATTATGTTGATTTGGTTTTTGATTTTCACAATCTTAATCCTCGTGGGCCTAGCCTATGGAAATTTAATAATTCTCTTATTGATGATGATGTTTTTTGTAATTTTATTTCTGATAGAATCACTGATCTTCATTGTCAGCCTAGTTTTTCTTCTATTAAGCTTTGGTGGGATTTCTTTAGAGAGTCCATTAAACAAGAATGTATTATTTTCTCTAAGGATAAACGTAAACGTGTTTCTCATGACCGTGTACGCATTACTAATAGACTTATTCGGCTTGAACGTGATTTAGTGCAGGGAGGCAATGTCGATGTCTGTGTTATTCATTCTCTTGAAGCAGATCTTTTAGCGCTTGATAATAGAGCCCTTGAGGGCGTTAAAATTTGAAGTCGTGCCCGTTGGCTAGAAGAAGGAGAGCAGCCCCCTCGGTTCTTTTTTAAGCTTGAGCGTGAGCGGATAGAGAAAAATTTTGTTAATTCCATTCTTGATTCTGATGGGTTGGAAGTTTCCAGCCGAGAAGAAATTGAATTTGCTCATGTTCAATTTTATACCAGTCTTTTTTCATCAGAACTTATTGATGATACTGCTCAGGTGGCTTTACTCAATGAGGTTCATGCTTCTCTTTCTCGACCAGATCGTGATTCTTGTGAAGGAAATATTTCCCTGGAAGAATTATCTAAGTCTCTTAGAACCACGAATACTGGTAAAGCCTCTGGGCCTGATGGTCCATCAGTGGAATTTTTTGTTAAATTTTGGAATCTTCTAGGTCCTTGTTTATGTCAAGTTGTTAGACAATGTTTTTTGGATGGTATCTTGTGTTCTTCAATGCAGTCTAGTGTTACCAGGTTGATCTACAAAAAACGTGGGGATATTAAGGACCTTAAGAATTGGCGGCCTATATCTTTATTGAATGTCGACTACAAAATCTGTTCGAAGGCTATTGCTTTGCGTCTTTCTGCTGTCCTTGAGTCTATTGTTGATCCTGATCAGACTTGTTCTATTCCTGGTAGATCAATTGCTGGTAATATAGTCACCTTACGTGACACTTTAGACTACATTGAACATACCAACGAAACTGGCATCCTTATTAGTTTAGACCAGGAGAAAGCTTTCGATCGAGTTGATCGAGACTTTCTCATGGCTTTTCTGCAGCGTTTTAATTTTAGACGCGATTTTTGTCGTCGGATTGAAACCTTTTACCATGGTGCACGTGCTAACTGATAAAATTCCATTGTCCCGCGGTGTTAAGCAGGGGGATTCTCTGTCTCCTCTTTTGTATGTTTTGTGTGTTGAAGTTCCTGCTTGTTTGATTCGCAACTGTCATCGTGTAAGAGGTTTTTTGTTGCCTGGTGCCTATGGTAAACAGTTTAAAGCTTGACAGTATGCTGATGATACTACTTCTTTTGTCAAGGATTTGTTGTTCTCTAGTTTCCCTGCTCGACTTAATTTCGATCTACTAAGCAGGTCTAGTGTCTAACTAGAAAACCTTACGGTTTATTTAGATGCTTGGCATTTCCCTGTATGTAACTTATATTTTAGTATCTTAGTAACTGTCTAATTTCTTTTCTCTTTTTCTAAATATAGAAAACATTGTAATGTTATGTAAGAATGGAAATGTAAATAAAACTATTGTATTGTGTGAAAAAGGCTCTGGCGCTAAGCTTAATAGAGCTAAGACTGAAGCTATGTGGCTAGGTGCCTGGCGGGACATAACTGATACTCCGTTGAGACTCACCTGGGTCCATAAAATGAAAATCGTTGGTGTCTTCTTCGGAACTGTCCCTGTTGAGCAGGATAACTGGCAGAACAAGATTAATAAGTTGGAAAATCCTTGAACTTATGGAAACCTAGGTCTTTATCTTTTGTTGGCAAATGCTTAATCATTAACATCTTAGGTTTAAGTAAGCTTTTTTATTTGGCAAAGGTTTTGGTATTGCCTAGTTGGGTTATCTCTCGTGTTAATCAATTGATTTGGCCCTTTTTATGGGGCTCTAAAATTGAGACTGTCAGTAGACACCTGTTTTTTATCTGAGGCGTCTGGAGGCCTGGGTATTGTCAATTTTGAATCCAAGGCCTGTGCCTTGCGTCTTATGTCTATTGTTTCGGTGCTTGGGTCTTCGGATAATCCTAGTTTCTTTCTTTGCAGATATTTTTTGGCGAACCGTCTGTATTCTTTTAGATCGGAATGGAGTACTTTACGCAATAATTTGAAACCTAACGCATCTTTCCTGACTCCCTTTTATAGCAGGTGTTTCTCTGATATTAGTAAAATTGATTCCTTTGTGCATGGTAATGCTATCTTATCCACTAAGACTATCTATGGTTACCTTCTTAGAATGAAGTCCTCCCCTCCTCTGCTCCCCTTCCGTTGGTCTTCGTATCTTGAGTCTGGTTTTTCCATAGAGGATCACTGGACCAAGGTTTGCGACTCATTTTTGGAAAATTTCAAGAATGATCTTTTATGGTTGATAACACTTCGTGGGGTCAAAGTCAGAGATTCTTTGAAAAACTGGGGATACATTGATTCCGATCGCTGTGCTGTTTGTAATGGGAAAGAATCCATTGATCATTGTTTTCTCAACTGTGGTTGAGCTAGGAGGGTGTGGGCTCACTTCGCACCTTTGCTCTCAAAGCTTATTGATGCCAGTTTTTCTCCCAATGTTCTGACTGTTTTCTTTTTCCGTTGGAGTTCCCATCACAGAAAGAAAAACTGGGTTGCTTACTTTGTTATTAAGTCTGTTCTTTATGCCCTTTGGCATTTTAGGAATAAGTTGACTTTTCATAACGGTTCTGAGGATCATAGGGCGATCATTAAGTATACTCCACAGGATCTTAGAGGTCGTGTAAAGCTCAACTTTTTCAGACTTACCTGTACCCGTTTCCAAGATTACTGGTGTATCCCGTGTCTCCTTTTTGTTGAAAACGAAAAGATTGTGTTTAGGTTTTCTTGAGTTTTCTTATGGTATAATAAGGGGCCTTTTGTTATGGTCTTTATTAGTATTGCTTCAAGGATTATCTTGAGGATACTGTCTTCAATATTGGTCGCTTACTCCGGGTTTTTACCTGTGTGCTATTTGTGTCTAATTATGACCAGTGGCCTTTTGTTATGAACTTTGTTTAGTATGCTTTAAGGACTATCTTTAGGGAACTTTTTTGTACTCTATGAACACTCTTGAATTTTGTTGTAATTTGATTTGATTGCTGAATAAAGTCCTTTTACAAAAAAAAACTGTTCTTATCAGCTTAATATCTGATACGCTGCTCATTGAGCAGCTCATATATTAAACTGATTTTTGGAACCGGGCTGTGGAAAAGAGGCTTGCCTCGTCCCAGCCACGGGTTGCCTCGGTATAGCACTACCTCCGAGTGTGGCCCACTTCCCCTCGGGGAAGAAACCTTTATAAAAAGAAAGGAAGAAAGAAAAAAATCAAGGAAGCCTGCTTGTGACACTAATGTGTGGCCTTTTACTCTCTCGGCAGGCACAGACCCCAGCAAGCCAAGCTACAGGAGAAGCGCCTAGAAGTCAGGCTGGAGGTCCAGGTGGCTCGCAAAGCACTACCACAAGGATATAGAGGTAAGGAGGTTAGGGTTAGAGCGGTGGCCGCGCCAGGAATTTTCATACTTACCTGACACGGGACAGTATGACCGAAGGCCCTGTCCTTTTGGTACCCTGTCCTAGAGATTTTTGGTAAGTTCGCCAGATTTTTTCTGGTTTTTCTGCTTTTGAGCAAACTGTTGAGTGTTTTTTGGAAGCCATTTTCCCTTCTCTGCTTCTTGTTGGTTTAGTCGAGTCACCCATCCAGTTGTTGGTTAAGCTGAGTCACCCATCCGGGTGGGTGCCCTGCCCATCCGGGTTTTGCCTTTTTCTGCCATGGCCTATAATTACATGACCCGTTCCGCGGACCTTAGAATTAACAACTTTCCTGAGGGGTCCACTAGCTGTGACATAGCGAAGGTTGTTGTGGATCATTTTGCCGTGGAAAATATGAAAGTCTTATGTATACAACAGTGTGCCAATAAGATTGCACGTGTTACTTTTGAGTCCAAGCTTGCTTGTGATGTTGTCCAACTTAGGGGTGAGTTGAATGTGGGTGGTGTTCAAGTGGCCGTGGTCCCCCCTCCTCCTCCCCCAAATTGGGTTAATGTTGTTGTGTACAACTTTCCGTATGATGTGCCCAACACTTACATTAATGATGCATTAAAATTTTACGGTACGGTTAAGGAGGTCCGTTATCAGAACTGGACCAACCTTCCTGAGGTTTCAACTGGGACGCGTGTAGTTCGTATAAATCTCCACCGTTCGATCCCTCGTTTTGTGAGGATTCATACTTACCGATGCAAAGTCTGGTACCGTGGCCAGCCAGTATATTGTGACATTTGTAAAGAGGGTACCCATCTAGCCTCAAATTGTCCCTTTAAAGGAAAATGTTTATCGTGTGAGGGGGTAGGGCACCTTGCTCGTCATTGTCCCACAGTTTGTTTCAAGTGTAAGGGTGCTCATGCGTCAGACTCATGCCCTAATCGTCGTCGTTGGGAGCGTGTGCCTGCTGAAGAGGACTTTCGCTCTGTTGCTTCTGACCTTGGCACCGTTGCTGATGTTAGCCAGTCAGTTCTAGGTGGTCTGTCCAGTGTAGTCAATAAAGCTTGTGAATCTGCAATTGTTGCACTGGAATCTGCTGATGGCTCTGTAAGTGATGTCTCTTTGAGTGGAGGTTCTTTTGTGAAACCTCGGGACGTTTGTATGTCCGAACCTTCGCTTTCTCAGAAGCGTGGTTCGGCTGAGCTTCTGTCTTCTGATGAAGCGCGCAGGTCTAGGTCGCGCAACCGTAAGTCCTCCAGTGTTACCGGTTCCCATATGCCATCTAATGTTGCTACTGCAGCTAATTTGGCTCGCTCTCGGTCTTCTTCGTCGAGTTCCAGGTCCCCGTCGGTGTTGAAGTCGTCTTCAAAACCAATGTTGTGATGGCTTTTTTTTGTCTTTGCTCCTTTATGTGTGGTTCCGTTTGTTGTCCAAATTCCCAATTGTGATGGTTGTTTTGTCCAAATCCCCATTTTGCTTCTCCAAATTATTTTCGCTGCTGCTTTATTGCGCTGTATTGTAATACTATTGCTATTGGTTAAAGGTAAATTGAATAGTATATGTATTAGTAATGGTGGCAATATAAGTAAATGTAAAAGTAAACGTAATGGCAAAAGTAAAAGTAATACTGATGGTATTAGTAAATGTAATAGTAAGTGTAATGGCAAAAGTAACAGTAATGGTAAATGGAAAAGTAATGATAATAGTAATATAGAATGTAATGTAACTTACCTTAGCATTGTGCCGTTTCTGGCTCCAAATTCCAAATTTTCTCCTTGTCTCTCCTTGTCTGCGGTTTTGATTTGTGCCAAATTTAAAGTTTGTTCTTGTTATTCTAAATTCCAATTGTTTTCTGCCCAAATTGTTGTGCTTTTCCTCCTTTCTTTCTCATGGCTCTGTCTGTTCTCTCACTGAATTGCAACGGGATTAGAGATCAATCTAAAAGGACTGGTCTCGTTCAATGGTTACGGTCTTTGTCTCTTACTGTTGATGTAGTCTGCCTACAAGAGACTCATTGTGCCTCCCGTGCTGAGTGTGATTTGTGGTTTTCTTCTTCCGGGTTTCTGTCCTGTTTGTCCTCTGGTTCAAATCGCTCTCGTGGTTGTGTTATTTTGTATCGTCCTTCGTTGTCTTTTGTTAATTCGTGGGTTGACACGGCTGGTTGTTATCTTCAATGTGAGTTCTCTTTTTATGGTAAGTCTTTTCGCATTTGCTGTCTTTATGCTCCAAACCGTAATCCTGAACGTGACCAGTTCTGATAAAGTGGATCTTTCTGCTCCCACCCTTCTTGTTGGCGACTTTAACGCTGTGTTTGATCGGTTGAAGGATCGTCGGGGCTCTGACCTCCTGGATGATTCTCGTGAGAGCTCTGTCCGTCTTGCTGCCCTTTTTGATTCTTGTTGTGTAGTTGATATTTGGCGGTATCTACACCCTAACTCCACTTGTTTTACTTGGACCAAATCAGATGGCTCCCTTGCCTCCCGTATTGACCTCTGTGGGGTACCTTATGTGTGGGTGCCATCTGTTTCTTCGTGTGACATCATTGCCTGTCCTTTTTCTGACCATTGTGCTCTTTTTTTGTCTGTGTCTGTCCCTGATGTTGTTCCCCCTGGTCCTGGTTTGTGGAAATTAAACACCTCGATATTGTCTGAACAAGAGTATTTCAACCTAATTGTTGACGCATGGCGTGATTGGCGTTTTGCTGTTCCTCGTTTTCCTTCTCTTGCCAAATGGTGGAAGGAAGGTAAAAGCCTGATTAAGGGTCTTACTATCAAGTATTGCTGTGAGAGGTCTCGTGTTCGTTCGAATAACAGAGATCTTCTCGTTCGCCTTATAGACCATCTTAAGGAAAAAGTTGATGGTGGCTCCTCCTCCTGTGTGGGCCCGTATCAGTCTGCTATGGCTGAACTCGCTGAATTCGATCTGGAAGCGGCTCGTGGTGCCCAGGTTCGCTCGAGGGCACGTTGGGTGGAAGAGGGTGAGACCTCCTCTACCTACTTTTTCAGGCTTGAGAAGAAGTGTGGCGCAGATCGGTGGATTTCTGCCATCAAATTGGATGATGGTACCATCGTGTCCTCTCCTACTGATTTGTGTTCGGTTTTTGAGGATTTTTACACTTCCTTGTTCTCAGGGACGCCTACTGATTCCGTTATCCGTGATTCTTTGCTTGCCAACGTTTCTTCTTCTTTGTCTCCCGGTTCGGCTGCCCTTTGTGAGGGGCTCTTGTCACCTGCCGAGTGTCTCGCTGCACTTCAGGGAATGGCCAGACGTAAGGCCCCTGGCCTTGACGGTCTTCCCATGGAGTTTTACCTGAAGTTCTGGTCTGTTTTGGGCTCTGACTTGGTTAATGTTCTTAACTCGTGTTTTGAAACTGGGTGTTTGTCCCTGTCGCAGCGTCGTGGTGTTATCTCGTTGTCTTTAAAGAAGGGTGATCGTTTGGATCCCAAGAATTGTCGCCCGATCTCCCTTCTGAATGTCGATTATAAACTGGCTGCTCGCGTTATTGCGGGTCGTCTTCTAAAGGTCATTCATTTGGTGGTTGAGAAAGATCAGACCTGTGGGGTTCCCGGTCGTTATATTGGCGAAAATGTGGCTCTTTTGCGTGATGTTGTTTACTTTTGTACGTCCTTTGACACCCCTGTCGCTATTCTTTCTCTGGATCAGGAGAAAGCGTTCGACAGGGTCGACTGGGATTTCATGCGATTTACTCTGTCCGTTATGGGTTTTGGTCCCTCTTTCATCTCTTGGGTTAATTTGTTTTATCATTGTGTCCAAAGTGCTGTAAATGTTAATGGTTACCTGTCTCCTTTCTTTAATTTGTCTCGTGGTGTTCGTCAAGGTTGTCCTCTTTCCCCGCTGCTTTATGTCCTCGTGTCTGAAGTCCTAGCTGTCAACATCCGCTGCAACCCCCGCATTTCTGGTCTTTCTCTCCCTGGTTCGCCCCCCTTATCTCCGATCTCTCAATATGCAGATGATACCTCCCTTATTTTGTCATCTGACGACTCGATCAAGGCCACTTTTGAAACGTATAATCTTTACGAAAAGGCCTCTGGCTCCAAGCTGAACCGTGCAAAATCGAAGGGTCTTTGGCTTGGTAGCTGGAGGGGTCGAACTGATCCTCCAATTGATCTTGAGTGGTCGTCTGTTAAGCTAAAAGTTTTGGGGGTCTTTATTGGGATCGGGGATCTAATTGAAGATAATTGGCGGCCCCGTCTTATTGCGGTCGAGAAAGTTTTGTCCTCTTGGCGTTCTCGTTCTTTGTCCTTTCATGGTAAATCTCTGATTATTAACGCTCTAGCCCTCTCTCGTATTTGGTATGTTGCCTCGATTGTCTTTATGCCGCCTCGTATTGCTCATGAGCTTTGTTCTTTGGTGTTTAAGTTTTTTTGGAGTGGTAAACGTGATCTTGTTGCTCGTTCTGTTGTTGTTCAGTCCCCGTTGTTTGGTGGTTTCTCTGTTGTGGATGTAAAATTGAAGGTCTGGTCCCTTGTGGCTCAATGGGTGAAACGTTTTGCTTCTTCTCGTTCTGGTTGGGTTTCGTTTATGTCATTTTGGTTTGATCTGTGTTTAAATGCCACTCCGCATGATGTTTTTGCTGCTCCGTTTTCCTTTCGTCTTGGTGATCTTCCTCCTTTCTACAAGTCTGTTGTAGTTGCTTGGCGTGAGCTGGGTGGTGCCTTTTCCACCTCCCGTTCTTCTTTGGTTTTTGGTTCTGCGGATCCCCATTTTTGTGTCCCTGTTTCTTCCATGACCGCCAAGTCCTGCTATCTTTATTTATTGTCTGAAAGAATTGCTGACCCTCATTGTGTGGAGAAGTTTGCTCCCTCGTTTGGCCCATTGTATTGGTCGACTACTTGGCGTTCCTTGTCCTTTTTTGACTTGGACCGCCAGGTCATTGATCTCAACTGGAAGATTGCTCACGGTGTGCTCTACACCGCTGAGCGTCTTTCTTCCTTTGGCCTTCCTGTCCCACTTCAGTGTTTTTGTGATGCTCCTGTGGAATCTCTGACTCATTTGTTTTTTGCCTGCCCTCTGGCCCAAAGTGTGCTATCCTGGCTTCAATCTCTGATGTTTTCCTTTAGCTCAATGTCCCCCGTTTTGTTGCCCCGTCATTCTCTTTTTGGTTTAGACCCTTCCGAATTGCGCGCTACTCCCCGTATTTTTGGTTACATGTTGAACGTTTGTAAGTTTTACATCTGGCTGTCAAGGAATGACTTCCGTTTTCGTGGTATTCGACCTGGTGCTGTTTCTGTCATAGAGAGTGTGAAGGCTCGTGTTAAATTCAATCTGCCGCTTTTTTTCAAGCGTTTTAAGTCCAGTCGTCGTAAGCGCTATTTTCATCGTCAGTGGGGTGCGCGTGGTGTGGTGGCTTCCGTCGATGCTGGTAAGCTCACTTTCTGTTTGTAGCTTGTTTTATTTTTGTCTTTGTTTGTCTTGCTTCGTGTTTTGTTTGTTTTGTTTTGGTTTTGGTCTGGGTGGGTTAAGTAATGTTTAAGTGAGGCGTGGTTCGATCCCCAGGCGAGTTTGGCGTTCTGGTGAACCCTCTGTTTAGGTGGACCCATCCCTCCGGGGATGGATGAGTCGTGTCGGTCGGCAGGCATTGCACTTCCGAAAGGAGCCTGGCCGTCCACCTTAAACATAAAAAAACTTACCTCACGCTCTGGAGTATGGCCAGAGGCCCTATCCTAGTGGTACCCTAGGAGCTCTTCGAATTTGTCATTTGGGTAAGTTTGCCGGCTTGTCTGGTTGATTTGCTTTCTTTAGCTTTTTGGCGTTTTTCAGCGTCATATTTCCTTCCCTTTTTCTTCCCCGTTTTTGGCTCGTCTTTGGGTTTTGTGGGGTCGCCCATCCGGTTGGGGACCCCACCCATCCAGTTTCCCGCGGTTTCATTATGGCTCCGCGTTCGTGGTCGCGTACCATCGATGTCGTGTGCCGTGATTTTCCAGCAGGTACTTTGAGTGCTGATGTGGCAAAATGGATATTGAACTTTTTTGTCAGTAATTATCCAAATTATAAAGTCGTGTCGATTCAGCAATGCCCTGGGCGAGTTGCCCGGGTTTGCTTTAGTGTGGAAAGTCTGGGGGCTAAAAATGTCCTCGAGTGTTTGGGTGCAGTGTCCATCAATGGGGTACAATGTGAGATTCTTCGTTCAGCCCCCCCCCGCCCCTCGTACAGAGAATGTATTGGTTTATCGGTACCCGCATGAGTTCCCAAGTGACTCGGTAGCTAATGTAATTGATAAGTATGGTGCTGTTAAGGATGTTAGTTTCCAGCATTGGACCGGCATTCCGGATGTCAGTACTGGTACCCGGGTGGTCCGTATGGTGATTCAAAAGCAGATCCCTCGTTTTACTTTTATTCAGGGGATTCATTGTACAGTTTGGTATCGTGGTCAGCCTCTGACTTGCGATATCTGTTCAAAGAGTGGCCATAAAGCGTTGGCCTGTACCGACAAGGGTAAATGTCTTAGGTGTCACCAGTTTGGTCATGTTGCACGTCAATGTCCTACCCCCTGGGGTAGTGCCCCTGCAGGTTGTGATCCCGTTGGCAATGATGGTGTTGTGGCCACTGATGGGGGTACTGCTGGTAGCGATGCTGGCAGTGCGGAGGTGGTGGTCGCCCCTGTGGTCGTTGACCCCACTTTGGTGGTCCCTGTTGGAGATGTGTCTCAGGGTCTCCAGCATGCGGATGACCTAGATGCTGGCTTTGATCAGTTTGTGGTCTCCTTGGGCCAGTCTATCTCATCCGATGATCAGGTCCTGGCCACTGCTGCCAGTGTGACGGAGGCAGTGCTTGGTGGCTTCAGTCAATCTGTGGATGGTGCCTCCCAGAGTGACCCTGATGTTAGTGACGCTTCGTCTTCCTCCGGTCAATCTTCTATTGACTTGGATGAGAGGTTTAATCAACTCAATGAAATTTGCTCTCAAGATTCTTTCAAATTGTGGACTGGGTGGGGCCGGTGGTGAATTTAGTACTGATAGCCAAATTCACAGTAATAGTAGTTCTAGCTTAGGTTATAATAGTAGTGATGTTCCTAACGTAGGTAATGACAATGATACTTTAGGTAGTGGTAATGATACGGATAAAGAGAGTAATGTTAATTATTATGGGTCTCAGGTGGACCCTGGTGTTTCCTCCCCTAGATCTCCTGTAGATACGAAGATGACGCAGGCGTCTGACCCTCGCAAGCGCCCAATTTCGGAGGCTTCCTCAGACGATATATTAAGTGATCTTCGTGTTCTAAAGTCCAAAAGTGTGGCCAAAAAGTCTAAAACTATTGTTGTGGCTTCCCCGGAGGGCACTTCTGGTGACCCTATTATGGTTTCAAATTCCAAACATGTGTCTAATAAGCCAAAATCCGGGGATGGTGGTAGTCATCTCCCGCCGGGCGTTACCTCTGCTGCTTGCCTTGCTAACTCTAGGGGTGTGGCTAGAAAGTAGTTTAAATTCCAAATTACGATGGCTGCCCTCTCTCTTTTAGTCATGGCTTTGTCCATGCTTACGCTTAATTATAATGGTGTCAGGGACCAGGCAAAGCGGGCGGGTCTCGTGCAGTGGTTGAGGTTACTTCCCGAGGCTGTTGATATTGTCTGCCTGCAGGAATCTCATTGTGTGTCTGCTGCAGAGTGTCGTCTTTGGTTTTCATCCTCTGGTTTTAACTCTGTTGTTTCCCCTGGTTCTGTTCATTCGTGTGGCAATATTATTCTGTTTCGCCCCGCTTTGTCATTGGTTAATTCGTGGTGTGACGGTGAAGGTCAGTACCTTCAGTGTGAGTTTGCGTATCTGGATAAGTCCTTTCGGGTTTGTTGCATTCACAGCCCTAACCGCAATCCAGCCCGGGATCAGTTCTTGGATGATCTGCAGCTCAGGGCCGACCCGTCAGTGCCTACCATTCTAGCTGGTGATTTTAATGCGGTCTTTGACCGTGCTACAGACCGGCTTGGTTCCAACCCTGCGGACTCCTCTCGTGAAAGTTCATCATCTCTCAAAGACCTTTTTGAGGCCTGCTGTGTTACAGATATCTGGAGGTACCTTCATCCTTCTTCCTCTGCTTTCACCTGGACCAGAGGGGATGGCTCCTTTTCCTCCCGTATTGATTTTTTTGGAGTTCCATGTGTGGGTTCCGTCTGTGTCTTCCTGTGATATTCTTTCCTGCCCCTTCTCCGATCACTGCGTAGTTTTGCTGGGAGTTTCCCTTCCTGATACTGTCCCTCCTGGCCCTAGGCTTTGGAAGTTGAATACCTCCGTTCTGGAGGAGGATGAGTATTTCAAATTGGTCTCAGAGTTTTGGTTAAAGTGGCGTGCATCTACTCACCTTTTCCCTTCCCTGGCCAAATGGTGGGAGGCCGGGAAGAGTCGCATTAAGGGCCTTACAATTCGTTATTGTGTTTCTAGATCGTCTGCTCAATCCCGCAATAGGGATTTGCTTGTCCGACTCATCGATCATCTTAAGGCCAAGGTAGATGCAGGGTCCATCACTTGTCTGGGGCCTTATCACTCTGCCCTTTCAGAGCTTGCTGCCCTGGACTCGAGCGCTGCTAGAGGCGCCCAAGTGCGATCCCGTGTTCGTTGGATTGAGGAGGGCGAGTCGTCGTCCACTTATTTCTTTTGTCTTGAGAAAAGGCGTTCGGCTGACCGCTGGATCTCTGCTTTGAAGGAGGGGGATGGGGCAATCATCTCTGCCCCGGAGGACTTATGTCATTGTCTGTCTACCTTTTACCCAACTCTCTTTACTGCTGCCCCTACTGATCCATCCGTTCAACAAGTTTTCTTAGGTAACCTGTCGTCCACCCTGAGTCAGGATCAGGCTGCCATGTGTGAGGGTCTCCTGATGCCTGGGGAATGTTTGGCTGCTCTCCAAGGGATGGCTAGACATAAGGCCCCCGGTCTCGATGGCCTCCCTATGGAGTTCTATCTCAAATTTTGGCATGTTTTGGGCGATGACCTTGTCGCTGTTCTTAATTCCTGTTTCTGCTTCGGCAGTTTGTGCCTCTCTCAGCGTAGAGGAGTTATCTCCCTCACTTTTTAGAAGGGTGATAAGCTGGACCCTCGTAATTGGCGGCCGATTACTCTATTGAATATTGATTACAAGCTTGCTTCGCCCGTTATCGCTGGTAGGCTTTTAAAAGTCATCCATCTTGTTGTTAATGAAGATCAAACCTGTGGTGTCCCCGGACACTTCATTGGGGAGAACGTCGCTCTCCTTCGCGATGTTATTGACTACGCTTCGTCTATGGACACCCCCATTGCGATCCTTTCGCTGGATCAGGAGGCCTTTGACCGCGTTGACTGGTCCTTCATGCGGTCTTCTCTGTCTGCCATGGGCTTCGGCCCCTCATTTATCTCCTTGGTTAACCTTTTTTACCATCGGGTCCAAAGCACTGTTAATGTGAATGGGTATCTCTCCCCCTTTTTTGATCTTACTCCTGGTGTTAGGCAGGGTTTTCCCCTGTCCCCATTGTTATATGTTCTTGTGTCTGAGGTGTTGGCAGTCAATATCCGGTGTAACCCACATATCTCTGGTCTCCGTATCCCGGGTTCCGCGCCTCTACCGCCTATCTCACAGTATGCGTCACTCATCCTTACATCAGATGACTCCATCTTGGCGGTCTTTGAGACATGCCCTGTTTGAGAAAGCCTCTGGTGCCAGACTCGACCAGTCTAAGTCTAAGGGACTCTGGCTTGGTGGATGGTGCGGTCGCACTGACCCTCCTGTCTCATTAGACTGGTCTTCTTCAAAACTAAAAATCTTGGGTGTGTTTCTTGGAGTTGGTAACCTGGAGGTCGATAACTGGCGTCCCCGTATCATGGCGGTGGACCGTATTCTCAATTCTTGGCGGTCTCGGTCATTGTCCTTTCGTGGCAAGGCCCTTGTAATCAATGCTCTAGCTCTCTCCAGTGTGGTATGTGGCCTCTCTTATCCACATGCCGCCTTGGGTTCTCAAGGAGCTCTCCTCTCTTGCTTTTTCCTTCTTTTGGAGTGGTAAGCGGGATTTGGTTTCACGGTCTGTTGTTGTTCAGTGTCCCCTTTCTGGTGGTTTTTCGGTTGTCGATGTGAAGCTCAAAGTTTTCTCTCTCCTTGGTCAGTGGGTGAGGCGTTTTGCGGCCTCCTCACGGGGTTGGGTTTTCTTGATGACCTTTTGGTTTAGCACCTATTTCAATGCCACTCCTGTGGAAGTGTTTTCCCATCTGTAGTCCTACAGTCCTTGGGTCTTGCCACCATTTTATAAATCCCTTTTGTTAGCCTGGCGACATCTTGACGGTTCTTTCTCCTCTTCCCGTAACTCCCTCATGTATGGCTCCTCCTCGTGCCATGTTTGTTCCCCTGTTTCTCTTATGTCTGCCAAATCTTGTTATCTATTCCTACTCTCTGAAAACATGAGTTCACCGCACTGTGTTGAGAAGTTTGTGCCCACGTTCGGTGTCCTTTATTGGTCTACTAAGTGGCGCTCCCTCTCCCTTTTTGATCTTGACCGCCAGGTGGTGGACCTGTGCTGGAAAATTGCCCACGGTGTGCTTTACACTGCACAGAGCCTTGTGTCCTTTGGTCTGTCGGTCCCTTTGTCATGTTTTTGCGGTGCCCCTGTTGAGAGCCTGGAACATCTGTTTTTCTATTGTCCTTTGGCCCAGAGTGTTCTGCCATGGCTGCAGTCGCTTATGTTCTGTTTCTCCCCGATGTGTCCTGTTATTCTCTGTCGTCATGCCCTTTTTGGTTTTAATCCTGACGAGTTGCGTGTTACCCCTCGGATCTTTGTCTATCTTCTCAACGTGTGCAAATTCTTCCTGTGGCGCTCTCGCAATGATTTCCGTTTCCAATCATTTCCATCTCCCATCATTGCTCAGGTCAGGTCACAAGTGAGACTCCACCTTCCACTGTTTTTCAAACGTTTTGAGTCTAGCCGAAGGAAGCGTTTTTTCCACCGCCAGTGGAGCGCAAGTGGTGTTGTGGCTTCTGTTTCTGCTTGTAAACTAACACTATCACTGTCAGTTTCCTGCTCGTGTAATATTTAGCCTATAATAAGAATTAGGATCAGTCTATGTTTGTTGCGAAGCACCTCACCCTTCTGTTGACGAGTGTGGAGCGTGTAAGTGGCCAGCACAAAGGAAGGAATGACAAAGGCCAAGATCAAAGAAGCCAAGACAAAGGCAGTCAAGACAAAAGCGGCAAAGACAAAGGCACTGATAAAAGAAACCAAGACCGCAGAAAAGGCGGCGGAGATAGTGACAAAGGCAGTAGAGAGAAAAGCAGGCGTGAAGATAGCCCTGGAAGAAGGAACAGAAGTAGCGAAAGAAGCAGGAAATGCGGCAGAGATCGGCGGGATGATCGCGATCGCGATTGTTATAATGAACGTGACCGTGTTTGTGATCGGGACCGGGATCGGGATCGTGATTGGTCTCGCCATCAGGAGCGCAGTTGGCGCGATCGGGGCAGTCGTGAGCGACACCGTGATCGCGACCGTAATCGTCACCAACGGGATTACTCGTATTCCAGCGTTGATGATTATGAAGACCGTAGCTACAGGTGATGACTTAAAAAATTTCTTAACATAATTGAAGCGCAACTGAAATGTTTATCTATTAATATACGTGGTATTGGATCGCCCGGGAAATGTCACCTTGTGTCTTTGGAGTTGTTGCGACTGAAATATGATATTTTTCTCTTACAGGAGACTCATATTTCCTGTAAGGACAAGGCCGATAAGTTTGCTCGTCTTTGGCCTGGAAAATGTTTTTGGTCTTTTGGGACGGGTAGGTCCGCTGGTGTTGCGGTTCTTACCTCTCCGAATTTTCCTGGCAAAGTGTCACGTTTCGTTTTTGATTCTAGCGGTCACGTTTTGAGTTTGTTAGTCCATATGGCAAACTCTACTTTTAATATAGTTAATATATACGCTCCGAACGTTGTATCCGACCGCAAAGTTTTCTTTGAGCGGCTCCATGATTATTTTATTTCCCGCGGTGTTTTGATTATTGGCAGTGATTTTACTTGTGTCGATAATTCTATTGATAAATTTCACTCGGACGATGTTCATTCTATCGATAAAACTTCCCTTTGTTCTATGAAGGCGGCCTTTTCTTTGGTTGATGTTTGGCGTAAACATCATCCACGCGTGGCCTCATTTACATGGTCAAACTGTGACAAATCTCAAGCTTCTAGATTAGATCGTTTTTTCATGTCTCGCTCTCTGTTGGATGTTGCTTGCTCCTCTAAAATTTTCCCTTGTGTCCTTTCCGATCATGACTTTGTCGATTTGGAGTTTGCATCATGTCTTCCAAGTCGTAAAAGCGGTATTTGGAAATTTAATTGTTCTTTGTTGTCGGAAACCGGCTTTAAGGAATTAATTATTAATGCTATTGAAGCGTCAAAACTTGAGGTAAACAACTTTGCCTCCCTTGGGGATTTATGGGATAACTTAAAGACTAGAATTAAGAGAATATCTATCGATTTTGCCATCCGTAAGCATCAGGAAATTAATGCTGAGCGTGCTTCACTTACCAAGAAGCTCATTCGTGCGAAAAATAGTTTTCATTTTGGGGACCCGTTGGCGGCGCCTGTTGTTAAAGATCTGGAGAGCGCGCTTTCGTCTCATATCTAAAGAGGTGGAAGGCGCCAAAATTAGGTCAAGGGCTCAGTGGCTAGAAGAGGGCGAAAAACCTACCCGTTTTTTCTTCCAGCTAGAAGAAAAGCGTGCAGAGAAAACATTTTTCGGGTCGCTTGTTGATAAGAATGGTGTCGAAAAATCCTCGCAGGAGGATCTGGAATTCTATTTTTACACTTCTCTTTTTTCGAAGGACGTTCTGGATATGCAAATTCAAACAGAATTGATTGGTGACTTGGAGTTTTCTCTGACTGATTCCGAGCGTGACCAATGCGAAGGTCTATTTACTAGAGAGGAGCTCCTGTCGGCCCTGCAGGGTTTGCAAACCGGCAAGTCGCCGGGGTCCGATGGACTCCCCACCGAGTTTTACCTTACCTTTTGGGATTCCCTTTGTGATCTTCTCCTTGACGTTTACAATGAGCGCTTTTGCCTTGGCATCTTGTCGGATAGTCAACGTGAGGGCCTCTTGCACCTGATTCATAAAAAGGATGAGAGGAACTTAGCTAAGAATTGGCATCCAATTTCTCTTTTAAATACTGACTATAAGTTAGCCTCTAAGATTATCACTGAGCGTCTTAAAATAGTCATGGCTTCCATTGTCCATGGCGATCAGACCTGCAGCGTCCCTGCTTGGTCAATTTTTTGTAATCTCCAGCTAGTTCGGGACGTCCTTGATATGATTAATAAGACTAATGAAACTGGTATTCTTGTTACTCTTGATCAGAAAAAGGCGTTTGACTACATGGACCACTAATTTCTAATGCGTAAGTAAGTTTGGGTTTGGTCCCTCCTTTTGTAACTGGGTCAGCCTTTTTTATAATAGGGTTTGGTCTCGCACTCTTTGTAATGGCCAACTTTCTAGTCCCGTTTTTCTCCAGAGGGGGGTGAGGCAGGGCTGCCCTCTCTTGCCCCTCCTCTATGTTTTGGTTTCTAAGGTGCTCTCTACCCAGGTTCGTAAGTGTAGTGAGATTGAAGGCTTCCGTCTCCCTGGAGCTGGGGCCTTCAATTTAAGATTTTGCAATATGCTGATGATGCGACGAATTTCCTTAAAACCGATAGGTTGCTTTTTCTTTTGTTACAAGTCGTTCATAGATATGAAAAGGGGTCTGGTGCCAAGCTCAACACCGTGAAGTCCGAAGCGATGTGGCTTGGTCAGTGGCAGGATAATGGTGCCTCCCCTTTTGGCCTAAAGTGGGTTAATAAGATGAAAATATTAGGTGTTTACTTTAGCAATGGTTTGCTCTCAGTGGAGCAAGATAACTGGAAGTCTAAGCTGGATAAGCTTAAATCTGTTCTCAACCTCTGGAGTTCCAGAGAGCGGTCTTTTATTGGTCGAGCGATGATCCTCAATGTTCTGGGTGCAAGTCGGTTTTGGCATGTGGCCAAGATCCTTGCCCCCCCTAACTGGGTTATAGATTCTTATAAGGCAATTACCTGGCCATTTATCTGGAAAGGAAAAATGGAGTACGTCAGCCGTGAGAGGCTATACGCTCCACTTTCCAAGGGTGGACTAAATATAGTTGATTTTTAGGTGAAGTGTGCAGCTCTGCGCCTTTCTAATTTTAATAGCCTAAGAGATCATTTTGGCTCTGAGAAATGGCATTTCATGGCGCGCTACTTCTTAGGGCATCGTCCATTCAAGTATGATGGCAGTTTTAGCTTCTTTTCAAATAGTGTTCCTTCCAGCTCTGAGCGGTCGCGCCATTACCAGAAATGTTTAGATAAGCTTATTTATCTATATGATTCTTGTAAGTACTTACCTGATGACCTGTCCTGTAAGAACATCTATGGCCTTCTTGTTAGTTCACCAAGAGAGACGCCAAAGTCCGCTGGTTTCTGGGGAGGTCTTGAACCGCCCTATTAACCGGTGGGCTTTGGTGTGGCGTAAGTCCCGTCTTAAGCTGAATGAGAACAAAAAGAACGATCTGTTATGGCTTATTATGCATTGTGCTGTCCGTGTTTGGTATTCCCTCAAGTCCTGGGGGTATATCGATAATGATAAATGCGCGATTTGTGGCAGAGTTGAGGATATCGAGCATTGTTTTTTGGTATGTCCTAGAGCTGTGAGGGTATGGGATTTTTTCTCTGCCTTTCTCTCCCGGTTTTTGAATTCTCCTTTCACTGTCTCCATCCCCTCTGCTTTTTATCCCCTTTCCGAGTCTCAGCCTTTGCCTGGGACCTCCCTTTCGAACTTTTTGATTCCTACTATGCTGTAGTAGATTTGGACGGAGCGCAACTTAGCTACCTTTCGTAATTCTACCTTAGGGTTTCAACAGGTAATTGATTTAATTAAGCATGACGTTAGGTCTTGGATTCGCTGTGCCGCTGCTGATGCTGTAAGGAACTTTTGGTCTTTGCAGTATATTTTTTGCTCCATAGACGATAACAATAATATTATGTTTCACTTGTGATATCTTTTGTGCTTATTTAGTTTTGCTTAGGTTGCTTACATAGCGGGTGCTTACTCCGGGCTCTTTTAGGGCCCGTGCGCTGTTTGCGCCTGTGTGTTAAGCCTATTTTCAGTTACCATGTCTGTAACTTTAGGATATTATAGCCCTTTGGCTAGCCTTGGTAGAGATGCAAATAAACCTCCCGGGGTTACCGGGATTTTATTGCAAAAAAAAATCTGTTCGCACTTGGTCTTTTGTCCGAAAGCCAGAATAGTCTTTTGGTGGCTTGTTTCTTGCCCCTTCTTCAGCAGCTACGTTCTGGGACTTTTTTTTGGTTATCGTGCTCGCCTTCCTGCCTGAAGAAGATCTGTCAGCACAAGGTGGTGAGTACGGCTGTGTGCATTTTTTCCATTCTTGCTCCGTCGACGTCATAGCATGGCGCTCAGCCGCCCCATGCCCCAATTTGCTCATCAGCGCACGGTTCGTCTCATTGTGGAAGACGATATGGCAATTGACTCATTGGAAATTGCGAAATCTCTTCCTGAATTCATGGTGAATATCACCAGCATTGTTCCTCAGTTTGGGGGAAAATGCTTTGACATTACCTTGGACACCACTGAAGCCGCTATTAAACTATCAACTGCTGGCTTTGACTACGAAGAAACCAGGAAACCCCTTCGCCTTCTGGGCGCAAAATCCATTCATGTTTCAATTTTCGTGTCTGTGGAATTCCCGGACAAGAATTTTATCACGCTCTTGGAACAGTACGGAGAACTTAAATCTCGCAAACTTTGCCGCCTTCACTTTAACAAGGAATGTTTCACATGTATTAAACAGGGCGTAATAGTCACCCAATTCGTCAAAATCACCCAGGATATTCCCAAAAAGATCGTGCTTGCGGGCATTGAAGTGGGCTTCAAATACTCCGGACAGCCGGCCACATGTTACCGCTGTCAATCAACGGAGCATGTGGTCAAGGACTGTCCTAAACAACGCCGCCCATCACCCCCTCAGGCTAACCTCGCTGATGAAGGGAACCCCAAACCCAACGACTCTATGGATCTTTCGACCACCCCAAGCTTGTTCACAATCCCCTCTGGGTCCCCTTCCTATGTGGAGGCAGCGGCCCCTGGAGAAACTGGCAGCTACGAAGACATTGACTGGGCTCAAATTGAAAGGGATGAAAGGGAAGAACTACTAGCCTATCGGGGCCGTAAACGTGAGTCCCCCATGGCACTGGCAGCGACGACGAGCAAGCCGTTCCAATTAAAAAACCTTTAATGCCGAGCGTCCCCGACCAGCCTGCTCCAGCGACCAAGACCTCTGCTGCGAAGGCCAACACCGCTAGTACCCCAGCCAAGGTCGCTGTCACCCAACATAATTTCCTCCAACCTATGCCACAACGCTCAAAGCCCTCTTCGATCCCCCAGGCCACCCCTCCCCCGGCCGGCCTAAACAACTTTCTCACTGCGCTCAGCACCCCCAGACAACATAAAACTCTTCTGATGAACACTGTACCAGCTGAACAGTATTACCGCTGCCGAGGTTACTTCCTGCAGCACAAGTTCGGCGACTTCTCGATGGACAAGAAAGGCCACCCGACTGAAAAAGATCACGCCACGTGGGTACCGCTTCAGGGCACTATCAAACAGGATGCTTTTGCTAAACTGCTCACCAGTTTCAAAGACATCCAGACGCGCTTTTGCGTTTTCACCTCTGACTAACTCATAGCCTATCATTCATAGGGTACACTTATATTTTTCCCCTTGTTATGGCTGTGTCCATTTGTACGCTTAACATAACGGGCATTGCTGAACCTCATAAACGCGAAAAAGTATTTCAGCATTTACTAGATCAACATTTTGACATCTATCTCCTCCAGGAGACACATTTACCAGATGTCACGCAAGGTAAACTTTGGGATAATCAATGGGGCGGCTGCGCACTTTGGTCTCCAGGTAAAAATAGATCGGTTGGGGTGGGCCTTCTTTTTCACCCTGGGAGCGCGATCGAAGTCCTAGGCCACAATATTTATAGGGACGGCTGCGTCCTCTCAGTAAAACTAAAACTCCAGGAGCACACCTTTCAAATCATCAATGTGTATGCTCCAAATAAACATTCCGATCGCGAGACATTTTTCGGAAACCTGTGGTGTCTTGCTTTTCGCAATGTTGACACTATTGTGGCCGGTGATTTCAATTGCATGCCTGATATCCATTTAGATAAATGGGGACGCAATGACACCTTTGGCGATAAGGGAATAATGCATCTGCACACTTTTGCGGATTCACTTTCTCTTGAGGATGTTTTCCGAGTGAAAAACCTGTCCACCAAATTCTTCACTTGGTTCAACGGCCCACACTCGGTCGGTTGCCGGTTAGACCGCTTTTATACCCCTAGCGCGTGGAGATCACAAGTGCGCGACCACGTGTGCTCCTTTTTCATACTCAGACCACCATATGGTATCTATTAAGTTACAACTGGGGCATTCTAATCCCCACAGGCAAGGCATCTGGAAATTTAACACACGACTGCTAAAATGAGAAGATTTCTGTGCCACTGTGAATAATTTCTGGCCTCAAAGGCAATCAGAAAAACCTGTATTCACCGATCCGCTGGTTTGGTGGGATGCAGGAAAATTACAACTTAAAGAAATCGCCATCACCCACAGTGTTGCTGCTAGGCAAACCCAAAAGCGCGAGCGGGCCGCTCTCGAACGGGAATTTCCAGACCTTCAGACAAGGGCTGATCCTAACGACGCCGATCATTGTCACCGATTGCTTGAGATCAAGGATCTGCGAGCAATGGATGATGAAGCGATTGAAGGTTGTATAATTCGCAGTAAGGAACAGTGGACAGAGCTGGGCGAAAAACCAACGCAGTATTTCTACCAACTCGAGAACTCTCGCCAGTCACGCAACGCAATCCACGAATTGCGCGTCAACACTCACACCACGGTTAAAATCTCTCGAGGCATTCTACGAGAATGCAGTGCTTTTAAAATCTCTTTACACGGAGGAACCGATCGATCATACGAGCCAACACTGGCTCTTAGAACAACTAGATTCCACTCTGTCATTCGAAGACCAGGCACTTTGCGAGGGTGAGCTGACTATTTTAGAATGTCATGCCGCTCTCTCACAAATGGAATCCGGTAAATCACCGGGAATGGATGGCTTCCTGGCCGAGTTTTATTCCCGGTTTTGGGGCCTCCTCGGACGAGACCTAGTCGAAACACTAAATTTTTCATTCCAGGAAGGATTTCTCTCAGCTTCGTAACGCCAGGGAATCTTACATTTATTGTTCAAGAAAGATGATCCCTTATCGCTCAAAAATTGGCGACCTATCTCACTCTTAAATCTTGATTAAAAGATAGCGACAAAAGCCTTGTCGAACTGTATACGCATGGTTCTCCCAAATATCCTCAGAGAGGATCAAACTTGCGGCGTCCCAGTATGTAGCATTTTTTAAAACCTTTTCTGAAAACCTTTTCCTCCTGTCATCAGCCTTGACCAAGAAAAGGCTTTTGACAGGGTCAATCATCATTTTCTGTGTTCTTGAGAAATGTAATTTCGGCCCCGACTTCCGCCGCTGGGTTCGGGTGATTTACACTGATATCTCATCTCTGGTTATCAATAATGGCTGGCTTTCCTCGTCCTTTCCCCTCCAGCGAGGAGTTAGACAAGGTTGCCCGCTTTCCCCACTGTTATACTGTCTTGTAGTTGAAACCCTTGGCCAAGCAATTTGACGCGACACAGGCGTTCAGGGAATTCAAATTCCAGGCTCTAAAAATAAACAATGCAAAGTGTCACAACATGCTGATGACACGACACTAATCTTAGGTAACAATTTCTCAATCATACGTGCTTTTAATCTCATTAATATTTTTGAGCGGGGGTCGGGCTCATGGCTTAACCCCAAGAAAACAGAGGGCTTATGGATAGGCTCTTACGGCGGGCGAACCACAGGGCCTGTTAACATTACCTGGGTCGCTGATAAGCTTAAAATCCTCAGTGTTTATCTTGGGAATGCTAACCTTGAACAAGCTAACTGGGCCGATCGCGTGACTAAACTTGAGATTCGCCTAAATCTCTGGCCCTAAAACTTAGGTGGGTCCCGCTCGTGGGCAATTCAACGTGCGAGAGCAAATGGGTTTACTTTGCGCAATACTGGATCAGCTTTCCTCTGAGCCGCCAAATGAAAAATTGGTCGTTTCTGCGCTCTAACGAGGTCCCAAAACACCTAAGGGATGACAAACCCCTTATTTACCAAGCTGTTCTCACGGCGGTCGATCGGATTGGAGTAGACTGCAACTTACTCTTGGACCACAGTGTAAAGACTTTATTCAAAGCTCACCCCCTCCCCCCCAACGCCCTGCCCTGCGCTTTCCGATGGGAACGGAGGTTCAATTGCTCTTTCAATTGGGATAATATCTGGGGTAACATTTATGGTGGTCTCAGTACGAACTGGGAAAGCGACATCGCGTGGCGGATCGCTCATGGTGTAGTCAAGACGGGGGCATATTTAAAGTCCTGGCGCAGGCTGGCTGTGAGTGATCAGTGTGCGGGATGTGGTGAGCCAGAAACTCTCACGCTTTCTGTGCGTGCAGCCTGGTGTCGCCTGTGTGGAACTGGGTGTCAACATTACTTAACAAACTCTATGATCAACCTCCTTTACTCACTAGTCCTATCATTTTATTGCAACAAGGCCTTCCACAAGGCAAACAATATTATTTCTCTAACGAGCTTAGCTCATTTCTTATCAAACTTACTCTTAACGAACTTTGGGCCGCTCGGTTCAGACAATAATTTCCAAAATCAAAGCCCGCATTCGCCACCGCATCACGGCGGCTCACCATATTTCCCCTGGCCCCGACTTTTCTAAGTCATGGGCACATCGCAATGTTCTCTGTTCCTAGGTAAACAAAACGTTAATAATTAACCTTTAAGCTTAATTCCTTTTTTTCCTGTGCTGGGTCTCCTTCATTGGTGCACTGCACAGTGGTTTTTCTTTCTCCTTTATTTTTTCGATTCTTCTTACACGTTATCCTCCCCTGCCCAGTGCTGGTTCTCCTTTACTGGTGCACTGCACTGCGGCTTACACATATACCCCTTACCTTAGCATACCCTGTATACATAGGGAGCCTGGGGGAGAAAGGTCCCCGCTCCATACCGCAAATAGAACCTCTGTAGGAAACTTTTCACTGCTTTGTGCTGGGTCCCCTTCATTGGTGTACTGCACAGCAGGCTTTATTACCTTTATTTTCAGTAATCTTCCCTAGGAAGCCTGGGGCGAGAAAGGTCCCTTGCTTTACCTTGTATAACTTTAAGTTTTCAATTGAATTGTAATTTCCCATGATTTCCTACTGATTCGAATCAATTTACTTACCTTAATTGCCAATTACTGTAAATTAGTCAATTCAACTTGTAAAATAAAAGCTGATTTACAAAAAAAAGTATCTGTTCTTATCAGCTTAATATCTGATACACTGCTAATTGAGCAGCTCATATATTAAACTGATTTTTGGAACTGGGCTGTGGAAAAGAGGCTTGCCTCGTCCCAGCCACGGGTTGCCTCGGTATAGCACTACCTCTGCGTGTGGCCCACTTCCCCTCGGCGAAGAAACCTTTATTAAAGAAAAGAAAGAAAGAAATCAAGAAAGCCTGCTTGTGACATTTACGTGTGGCCTTTTACTCTCTCAGCAGGCACAGAGCCAGCAAGCCAAGCTACAGGAGAAGTGCCTAGAAGTCAGGCTGGAGGTCCAGCCGGCTCGCCAAGCACTACCACAAGGATATAGAGGTAAGGAGGTTAGGGTTAGAACGGTGGCCGCGCCAGGAATTTTCATAGTTACCTGACGCGGAGTATGGCAGGAGGCCCTACCATTTTGGTTAGCGGTCTTTCCTTACTCTTTTGGTAAGATCGCCAGTTTCGGCTGGTTGTTTGGCTGCGTTTGGTTTTTGTGGGCGCCATCTTTCCTTCGGGTTTCTTGTCGCTCCAGTCACCCATCCTGCAGTCAGTTAAGCCTTGCCCATCCAGGCTTAACCTCTCAATATGCCTTCCCAGCTCGACTGTAGCTCTAGTCTGGTGGCATTCTTTCCACCGACTATCTACCAGTCAGTTGGCTCGTCCGCGGTTCTGCCGGAGTTGTTGCAGTCCCTCAACAAGGATTCCATCTCCACCGTGCAGTTCCTGCGTAATGGTGCTGTCCGCGTTTATAAAGTCTCCACTTGATTGTAATCGTGTGTTGTCGTCGGGAATTGACTTCCGTGATGTCCCTCTCCGTGTGGTGAGTGTTGACACCAGGAGTCGCCTCGTCTATCTGCACGACTGCCCCTTGGAGGTTTCCGATGACGTTGTCAAGCGGTTCTTCTCCTCTTTTGGGGAAGTCCATTCAGTCTCCCGGAGCTGTCACCAGGCCTTCCCTGATGTCTTCGACGGTAATCGGGTCATCAAGATTACCCTGACCAAGGATGTGCCTGGTGTTGTGTCCGTCCACGGCAACGAGTGTCGCGTGTGGTATCGCCGCTAGCCTGCTTCTTGCACTGTCTGCAAGAAGTTAGGTCACTGCAGCAGATCGTGTCCACTCAACAGTCTCTGCCGCTGGTGCCGCCGCCCAGGTCATCATGCCCGGGAGTGTACCAATGCCTGGTCCCGAGCTACTGGTTCTGCTCCTGAGTCTCGTGGTTCCGCGGCCAATCCACCTGGCCCTGGTTCAGCTTCGGCTGCTGCCGCTCCTGCAGAGCCTCCTTTCCCTCCTCGTCGTGCGGCATCCTTCGATGCCGTCCCTCCCACTCCTGTTGATGCCTTGGCAGTCCAGGATGACGAGATGTCTGACAAGGATTACGTTCCGTCTACGGATGAGGACAGTGACCCTGCCAGTGTGGATGCTGTGGTGGCTAGGTGACGATGAGGTGGTGATGGCGGTTTCTCCGCCATCAGCTTCGGGCTCCCCTCGTCGCAGGCGCAAGCGCAGACGCCGCACAGCTTCCTCCGCCGTTGCCTCTGTGCTTGTAGATATGGACACCTCTGAGGTGGAGGTTCCAGGTCACAAGCAGTTCAAGACCTTCCGTGGGGTCTGGGAAGATGTGGTTTCCTGGGAGGAGCTCCGTGCTAGGAAGCCGCATTACCGGGCTGTTGTTACCCCACCTGAGCCATCTTCCACTGCTTCTCTTCATACTCCGGTACCTCCGGCTTCCCCTATCCCATCCACTTTCTCTTCCAATGGCTCTGTCGTTGATTCTGTGCCGACCCCTACTCCTGAGCGTCCACTTGCTGCACCTCCGTCCGACTATCGCCGGTTGCCGCGCCTCTGGTAGAGGTCAGTTCCAGCAGCTTGTCCTTTTGTTTTATGTCTGCTGAGCTTCTTGGGGATTCTGGCTGGTGAGTCAGTTTCCTGGGTTGCTCTTGCCTTTGTTGTTAGTTTTTGTGTCAATTTTGTGTGGCTCCCTCGCGCTTGGTGTCCTTAGCTGGTCTACTGCGCAGGTTGCCTTTTTCCGTATTGTCTGCTCTGCGCCTACCGGTTCTTTTTGTTTTTTGTTTTGTCTTAATTTGTGGAGGCGAGGTTCGATCCCTTGGTGAAGTTGGCGGCTTGGTGCCCCTCCGTTTTGTGGTGTACCCTTCGTGAGACATTGCACGCCAGTCTCTGTTGGGATTCGACGTTATGTCTGAGAGCCATTGCACTAACCCTACTGGGGGGCTGCTCATTCGCCACAAACATAAAAAAACTTACCTGATGCGGGCTTTTGGTTCTTGGTGAGTTCTGCTGGCTCTGGTGGACATTGTGTGCTAGATTGCTGCGGATCCTTGTGGTGCTTCTTTTTGGACCTTTTTTGGATTGGTATTGTATATTGTGTTTTTCTTGAATTTTTGCTTTTTCTTCGTGTTTTCCGGTGACCCGCCCAGGGACTAATGCTTGGCTCCTTTCCATAACCTGGGGTAAGCCGGTCATTCAAGCTGTGTGGGGTTCACCCCCAGTCAGTTCTTTGCACTCATGTGGGTTGTCACCCATCCGACTGCCTTTCTTTACTGACAATTTCGTTGCATTTTCGCAACTATTTTGTCAGTTTTCTTCTTTTTGTGGTAGCTGTTTTGGCCATTTTCGGGGCCTTTTTGCGTGCCTTTTGGGTTACTTTCGGGACCCTTTTTTCGCTTTTTGAGCCGTTTTTCGGGGCTCTTTTGCCTTTTTGCGTGCTTGCTGTTTTAACGCCTTTTTTCCTTCTTCTTTTCTCCTTTTTTGGCTTATTGGTAATTATATAGTTGATCTTAATTGATATATTTGTATTCGTAGTTATTTAAAAGGATATTTAATTTACCTGGGTAACTTAGTTCATTAACTTGATTTGCGGCAGTAGTATTTGATATATTCAGCTATGCATTTACCACTGACTCTCAACATCCAAACTGGCAGGAAGCTGGCTGATAAGACTCGAGATGAAATTTTATCTGAAATTAAAAGAGTCTATATTGCTGAGCACATCCGTGCTGTTCAAGTATGTTATGACACTGTTCGTGTCACTTTCTATAGCCCTGAAATTTTTAAGAGGGCAAAGGAAAGCTCTGGTTTACATTTGTTTGGTTTGTGGTGCAACATTCTTGGTGGGGTCCTCCTGTTACTGTTGTTAATTTATTTGATTACCCTTTTGAAGGGGAAGATGCGGTTCTTGAGAACACCATGAGTGCCTTTGGTGAAGTAAAGCGTATTAAGCATCAGCCTTTTGTCTCAGACTCTAATATCTTCACGGGTACCGGTCTTGTTTGAATTGTCCTGAGACCTGGATGTACTCTTCCAAGGTTTATAACCATTAATGGTTGTATTTGCAGAATTTGGTATCAGGGTCAACCCTTGATCTGCAATCTGTGTGCAGTTCAAGGTCACAAATCAGCTAATTGTCCGAATAAGGACAAATGTCGTCGTTGTGGGGAAGCCGGTCATTTTGCTCGGGCTTGCCCCACGCCCTGGGGTCGCGAAGGTCCTGGGGGTGGAAAATCGGTGCCTGGTGGTGGAGTTTCTTCTGCGGACCCCGTGCAGCCTGATGCTGTGGCTGCTGCGGGTCCGTCTACGGTCCCTGTTGTGACTCCTGTTGTGGATGCCCCTGTCTCGTCTGATGACTCTCTTGCGGGTCTCTCTGTTGGCCCTCCGGCTGAAGCTTTGAGCGCCCCTAGCACTGCTGGTGCTTTGGGCTCACTGCTTGTCGAGGTTAGGGGTTTTTGTTGGTCATGGGAATTTGGATGAGGCCAACTGGCGCCATAGGATCGATGCAGTTGCACGGTGTTTAAATTCCTGGCGTTCACGGTCCCTGTCGTTTTCTGGTAAAGCGCTTGTCATTAACGCCCTCGCGCTCTCAAGGGTTTGGTACATGGCCTCACTCGTTTTTATGCCTCCCTGGGTTTGTGGGGAACTGAACAAAATGGTCTTCGACTTTGTCTGGTCTGGCAAACGTGATCTTGTGGCACATAATGTGGTTGTTCAGCCCCCTGACTTGGGCAGTTTTTTAGTGGTGTCTATTCAGTTCAAGGTTTACTCCCTTCTCTCCCAGTCGCCTGTGAGCTTGCTGATATGGACACCTCTGAGGTGGAGGTTCCAGGTCACAAGCAGTTCAAGACCTTCCGTGGGGTCTGGGATGTGGTTTCCTGGGAGGAGCTCCGTGCCAGGAAGCCACATTATCGGGCCACTGTAACCCCACCTGAGCCATCTTCTACTCCTTCTCCTTCCCCTACCCAGTCTCTTTCTGCTACTCTTCCTACTCCAGTACCTCCGGCTTCCCCTGTTCCGTCTACTTTCTCTTCCAATGGCTCTGTCATCGATTCTGTGCTGACCCCTACTCCTGAGCGTCCATGTGCTGCGCCTCCGTCCCACCTCTGGTAGAGGTCAGTTCCAGCAGCTTGTCCTTTTGTTTTATGTTTGCTGAGCTTCTTGGGGATTCTGGCCGGTGAGTCAGTTTCCTGGGTTGCTCTTGCCTTTGTTGTTAGTTTGTGTGTCAACTTTGTGTGGCTCCCTCGTGCTTGGTGTCCTTAGTTGGTCTACTGCGCAGGTTGCTTGTTTCTGTAGTGTGCGCTTTGCGCCTACCGGTCCTTTTGTTTTGTTTTGTTTTTTTTTTGTCTTAATTTGTGGAGGCGAGGTTCGATCCCTCGGCGAAGTTGTCGGCTTGGTGCCCCTCCGTTTTGTGGTGTACCCTTCGTGAGACATTGCACGCCAGTCTCTGTTGGGAATAGATGTTATGTCTGAGAGCCATTGCACTAACCCTACTGGGGGGCTGCTCATTCGCCCAAAACATAATAAAACTTACCTGACGCTGGCCTTTGGGTTCGCAAGGAAAGTCGAAGGATTTTTTATCCGCTGCCAAGTTCAAGCAGAGTCAAGTTCTGATTGACCCTCAAGTCAGGAGGATTGGTAAGTTTTAATTCTGCATCTTTGCCATGACCCTCCTAGGGACTCTATGCTGGTCTTCTGGCCTAACCTAGGGTAAGCGGCGTCTTGCATCTTTCCTCCGATTTTTTCTTCCTTGGTTTCCGGTCTTTGCTTTTCTTTTGGCTCAACTCCGTCTTCGGCCAAGAGCTTTCCTTTTGCACTCAATTGTGCCAGTTTTCTGGCTGTTGTGTGTTTTGGTTTTGGTTAAGCCTGGTCACCCATCCGGCTTAACTTTTGCCTCTCATGGTTTTAGGTTCCAAATTGATTCCTTACTTGCGTGTGTTGCTCCTTTGCTGGGCAAAATTTAATTCATTTTGGTGTGTTTTCTTGTTCTGCACCCTTTGGCTGCGGCTTCGCAGGCCGTTTTGTGTCTTGTTCTTGTTTAAGCCTAGTCACCCATCTGGCTTAACTTTTGCCTTTCATAGTTTTAGTTACCAAATTGTTTTCTTCCTTGCGTGTGTTGCTCCTTTGTTGAGCAAGAATTTTTTGAATTCACATTCGTTTGCACCTTTTTTCTGCGTATTTGCAGCCTTATTTCTATTCTTAAATTCTCTTTTGGTGTGTCTTGTTTCCTGCACCTTCCTTGCCGTGCGTTTGCGGCCTTAATTTTATTGTAGCCAGGCTTGTCCTGTTGACTAAATTCATCTTTGTGTGAATCGCTCTTTGGTTGAGCAGAATTTGATTACATTCTCTTTTGGTGTGTTTTGGCTTCAATTTTATTGTAGCCAGGTTTGCCCTGTTGACCAATTCATCTTCGTGTGTACCGCTCCTTGTTTGAGCAGAATTTCACTAATTTCTCCTTTGTTTCCTGCACCTTCCCTGCCGTGTGTTTGCGGCCTTAATTTTATTGTAGCCAGGCTTGTCCTGTAGACCAAATTCACATTTACTTTGTAGTTTAATTGATATTGTGTGCATCGCTCCTTAGTGGAGCAGTTTCTCATCTAAATTCTTATTTGTTTGCAGCCTTAATTCTATATTAGCCAGGCGTTGTCCTGTTGACTAAATTCATCTTAGTGTGTACCGCTCCTTGTCTGAGCGGGATTTAACTACTTTTTCACTTGTGTTCGCAGCCTTAATTTTATTGTTTGTTAAGTATTTCATACTTTAATTATTGGGCAAAAGTCCCTTTTAATCTTCCTTAAATAGTGAGCACTCACTTTAAGCTTTAAACCTAAATTGGTAGTATTGTATCCGTAAGTAATTAATAGATGTCTTGTCTGATCCACCATGGGTCAGCAACGTAGGACTGTTAATATTCACTGCGGTAAAAAACTCTCTGGCAAATCCCGAGACGAAATCTTGGATGCTGTTCTTGGGAAATTCCAAAATGTTGTGGCAGTCCAGCAAAAGCTGGATGTCATTGGTGTATCCTTTAACGAGGAGGAACATGCTCTCGCTGCTTTGCGGGAGAGGGGTGTGTGACTCTTTGATATGTGGTGCGGGATGGATGGAGGTCCTCCCACCACTATCGTCCATCTGTTTGACTACCCTTATGAAGACCCCGCCGAGGATATTTCTGCCTTCTTTGTGGACTTTGGCATTGTGAAAGGTGTCCGCAATCAGAAGTATCTGCGGAATGGTGATATTGCCACAGGCACAAGGTTGGTCGACATCATTCTTTCTGAGACTCCGCCCAGATTGGCCATTATTAACGGCTCTACTTGTCGGGTATGGTACCGCGGCCAACCCGTCTTATGTAATATTTGTGCCACACTTGGGCATAAGGCTGTCAACTGCCCCTATAAGAACAAGTGTCGTCTCTGTCAGCAAGAGGGTCATTTTGCCCGGAGCTGCCCTAATCCTTGGGGTATCAATGTTTCCGAGTCTTCCTGGGGTAGCTCATCTGGTGCCCCTGTTGATAGTGAGGTTTCTTGTGGTGTTGACCCTTCGAGGCCTCAAGATTCTTCTGGTGCCCCCGCAGATGGCGGGGCACGTTTGGTTACTGACTCCTCCGGAGTTGAAACATCTCCTCAGGCCACTGTACCCGGCGTTTCTTCTGATCCTCCGGTTGACTCTCTCCTTTTGGCCCAAGTTACAGATGCCGTTCATGTTTCTTCTGGTGCTCCTGCTAATAGTGGAACACAATTGCTATCTGGCCTAAATGCTGGCTCCTCTGGAGTTCAGGCATCTTTGCAGGACGCCCCTTCCGGTGGTTCTTCTGATCCTCCGGTTGACCCTCACCCCCCCAGCCCGAGTTGTTCGATCGCAGTCTGACAAGCCTTTGCAGGCTGACTGTGACTATGTTTTTGTTGATGCGTCAGACGGCTCTGACATTGAGGAGTTTATTGAGTCTCCTCTTCCTTCTTCTCAGACTATTTCTGAGTTTTCTCAGAGTCAGAGCATTCTTCGTGGTGCTCAGGATGTTCAAAATGATGGTGTTGTTCCTGGGACTGTTGTTGTCCCTTCTGTAGTTGATGTGGATTCCATGGATTCCTCTTTAGTCTCCCTCAAACGGAGGTCTAACTCTCCTACGGATTTTCGTAAACCTAGAGGCCGCTCCCCTGGTTCTAGGCGTAAACATCGAAGGGTTGCTTCTGCCTCCCCTCTGGGCCATGGGCAGCATCGTGGTTTACCGCTTGTGGTTAGAGATCGTCCTTCCAAGGACTGATCACCTTAATGATTTTTGGGGCTTTTTTCCTCTCTAAGTTGTCGTTTTTCTCCACCTTTTTAATTGCCATGGCGTCTTTCTTAACACTAAACGTAAATGGGCTGCGGGATGCAAATAAGAGGATGGCTTTGCTTCAGTGGCTTAGCCATTTGTCCTTGGACTTCGCCTGCCTGCAGGAAACCCATGTTACATCAGTTGCCGAGTGTATCTCCTGGTTTTCATCTCATGGTTTCCTGTCTGTTGTTTCTCCTGGCTCTGTGCACTCCTGCGGCTCTGTTACTCTTTACCGACCCAGGTATACGTTACAAAATTCTTGGGTTGATTCAAGTGGTCGGTTTGTTCTGGCTGATTTTCAGTACCGTGATGTGATTTTTCGTGTCGCTTGTATCTATGCCCCTAACCGGAACCCGGACAGAGACACCTTTTTTAGTTTTGTTTCCTCAAAAATCGATCCGTCAGTTGCCACCGTTGTGTGTGGGGATTTTAACGCTATAAAATCATCATTGATGATCACTATACATCATCATTGATGTATAAAATATTAAATGATGACACCGCGCCCAACCTTAGGAACTCCTTTGTTAAAAGGAACGTTGCTACAGATCTGACACTTCCTAAACCAAAGAGAGAGTTTCTAAAAAGGAGTTTTAAATATAGCGGCGCAATGCTTTGGAACCAACTCCCTAGTGAAGCAAAACTAGCGGAATCAATGCATTCATTTAATAAATATATTAAAATGTAGTTGGGTCACGTCATGCCACATGTAATTACTTTATAAACGAACTTAACCTTCATCTAGTTTAATATTTGTAGTTTTAGATTTACTATATTATTAGTCCTGTATCTAGATTATAATAAGTACTTAGTTCACAACAGTAGAATTTTTTATGACTTTAGATCTATCTTTATGTCTTATTAGTTTTAGTCTCTTTTATATTTGTAAAAACACGCCCTCCATGGAAACCAGCTGAGTGTCGTTGGGGCTAGCGTGTTTCTTGATTTAAATAAAGTATACCATACCATACCATCTCTCCACCCTGCCACCATTGCCTTTTCTTGGCTTAGGCCCGATGGTGCCTTGTCTTCTAGGATTGACTTTATCAGTTGTCCTTACCCATGGATTCATCTTGTGCAATCTTGTGATATGCTTGCCTGCCCTTTTTCAGATCATCGTGCCGTCGTCCTCTCGGTCCCTATCCCCGAACCGACTCCTCGCGGCCCTGGCCGTTGGAAGCTCAACATCTCTATTCTTAAGGATGTTGATTTCAGGTCATCAGTGTCAGATTTCTGGACTGTATGGAAATCTAAGAAGCAGTCATTTGACTCACTACAATCTTGGTGGGATACTGGTAAAAAGCATTTAAAGGGTTTGGCCATGGAATTTTGTGGGTCAAAATCTAAAGAGCGAAATCAGGCCCGAACACTATTACAGTCATTGGCTCAGCATTTGAAAATTCAAATCGACCTTGGACGTGTCCCTTTTAAGTGTTTATGAAGCCACTTTATCCAAATTGGCGTCCCTTGACTTGGCGGCAGCTGAGGGTGCCCGCATTAGGTCTCGTACCCGTTGGGCAGAGGAAGGCGAGGCCTCCACTAGTTACTTCTTTCGTTTGGAGAAGACAAATGGCACTGAAGACTGGATCTCTGCCATGAAAGAGCCTGACGGTTCTGCTGTAGGGGATGTTCCCAGTATTTGTGACTCCTGGGTTTCTTTTTACTACACTTTATTTTCTGCCTGTCCAACTAATATTGACGTGCAGAATCGCCTTTTGGATAATTTATCATCTCCCCTCCCGCCTCCACAAGCGCATCTCTGTGAAGGCCACCTTACTACGGATGAGGTACACAAGGCACTGTTGGGTATGGCCAAGAGGAAATCACCGGGTTCTGACGGCCTCCCAGCCAAATTTTACCTGGCTTTCTGGGATACTTTGGGTTCTGACCTTGTTGAGGTTCTGAATTCTTCATTTGATTCTGGTCTTCTCCCCTTCTCCTTGTGGGGCGCTCTCATCTCTCTTGCCTTTAAAAAGGGTGACCGTTTGTTGCATAAGAACTGGCGCCCCATCAACCTCTTAAACGTTGATTACAAGATTTGTGCCAGAGCCCTTGCCGGACGACTCCTTAAAGTCATTCATCTTGTCGTTGCTCCTGACCAGACGTGTGGAGTCCCTCATCGTTTCATCGGCGAAAACGTGGCCCTCCTCCGGGATGTGGTCCACTATGCCAATCAGGCTGATCTCCCGCTCGCCATCTTGTCCCTGCACCAGGAGAAGGCCTTTGACCGTATGGATTGGCTATTTCTCCAGCGTACTCTCTCAAGGATGGGCTTTGGTCCATCCTTTATCAAGTGGGTGGATCTGCTGTATTCAGACATTCAGAGCTCCATTCTCATTAACGGATACACCTCTCACGATTTTAAGCCATCCCGGGGGGTGAGACAAGGTTGCCCTCTGTCACCTCTTTTGTACGTTTTAACAATGGAAGTCCTTGCAGTTAATATTCGGGCTCATCCTTCCATCACAGGCACTTTACTCCCTCGTGCTCCCACGCCGCTACCAGTCTTATCTCTATATGCTGATGACCCATCTGTTATCTCTTCATCAGATGCCGCCACAGTGGCAGTTTTTGACACGTATGGCCTTTTTGAAGCTGGCACTGGGGCAAAATTGAATTTAGACAAATCTAAGGGTCTTTGGCTCGGTGCCTGGCGTGGCCGTGTTGATGCACCAGTTCCAATAGAATGGTCCTCCTCAAAACTTAAAGTCTTGGGTGTATTCATTGGGAATGATAATGTGGACGCTGCTAATTGGCGCCCTCGTATTGAGGCCGTAGAGAACGGCCTCTCCTCGTGGCGCTCACGGTCCCTATCATATTCTGGTAAGGCGCTCGTTATTAATGCCCTCGCCCTGTCTAGGATCTGGTATGTTGCCTCCTTGGTACATATGCCGCCCTGGGTCCTTGGGGAGCTGAATTCCATAATCTTTAAATTCTTTTGGAGTGGGAAGCGTGATCTCGTGGCTCGCAATGTTGTTATCCATAATCACGATGTGGGCGGTTTTAACATGGTCTCCATTGCTCTTAAAGTCAATGCTCTTTTGGTCCGATGGCTTCGCCGCTACCAGTGTTCTCTAAGCAGCTGGGTCTCTTTGATGACCTATTGGTTCTTTGACCGGTTTTGTATAGACCGCATGGGTGTCTTCTCGGCTCCCGCAGTCCTTTCATCCGACAGGCTTCCTCCCTTTTATGCCGCCCTTTTGGATGCATGGAAGGCCCTTGATGGCTCAACCCCTCCAAACGGTTTGGTTGTACGCTCCTTGGCTGACAATGTGGATCTCTTGGCTTCTTCTTTTACCTGCAAATGTGTTATCAATTAAGTCTTCTTATCAATCCCTGTAGACCTCATTGCATCGCTAAATTCAGACCTTCTTTTGGTGATCTAGACTGGCCTTCGACTTGGAAGTCTTTGTTCTTCTTGCCGTTGGACAGGCAAGTCATTGAGCTAAACTGGAAAGTGGCCCATGGGGTCTTATATACTGCTGAGCGGCTATTCTCACTGCATAATTAATTAGCTCATGGAGGAAGTTTTCATCATGCGTTCGAATTCCCCCGTTCCCGAGCATGCTTATTGCGGTATTGATGCTTTGCGGTCTTAGAGTATATATTTTGTCGCCCCGCCTGAAAAGTGGTCATTTTAACCGTACTCCGGGACGACGGCCAACTTTCGCGTCTGTTCCTTGCACAGTCAACCGCCACCAGCATAGATGGCAGAACATCGTCTTCCCCATCCACCCGCTCCCGTTGCTGCTGCAATTGTGGAGCATGCTGCCGTTGAGCCACCGCCAGTTGTAGAAGAACCGCCTGTTGTTGATCCGGTTATCGCACCGCCCCCGGCTCCAGTTCTAGCGGCGGACCCGGCCCCGGCGGTTGAAACCGTGGAAGAGGTAATTTTCCTAGTAATTTTGCTGGCCCATAGCCAGGTTTACGTTTTTTATCATGTTTTACCCGCTGTCTGTCGCTTTAGTGCCTGCGTTTGTCTCCGGTTCATTTGTATTTTCTTTCCCGGTTCTGTTGTCTTGGGTTTGTTTCGGTAAACCTGTATGCTCCCTTTTGTTTTTGAAACTATTGTTTCATGCTCTGTATTGTTTTAGGGCTTTTGTTTCCTCGTGTTTTTGCATGCCCCCGTGGCCCTCTGTTGCGTTTTTTAGCTTCCGCAATTTAAGTTATGTAAAAAAACAAAGGATCCTTGGTTTTAGCTCTTTTTGCATACGTTTTCCACTAGTCTAGGCTATTTGTTGTTGCGTGGCGTTTCTAGCGCCGTACCGCCGGTTTAGGCAATTGGGTGGACGTTGCTTTGGTATTCCACTAGTGAAGGCAACGTGTTGTTGCATAGCTGTTATTGTATTCCGCTGGTGAAGGCGACCTGTTGTTTTGGCGCTGTTTTTTACGAATACCGCCGGTGAGGACAACATGCTGTTGTTGCGTGACCTCTGGTCAAGTCCACGTATCGTTGAGTAACTATTTGCGTTTTCCACCGGTGAAGGCAACGTCTTGTTGCGTGACTGTTTTTGCGCGTACCACTGGTGAAGGCAACGTGTTGTTGCGT
>CM042748.1:38400315-38441518 GCA_022496165.2 Catalaphyllia jardinei | reverse complement strand
ATCTTTTGCGATGGGGTAATGAATATGCAGTGAGGATATTATACTATCCTCTTTTGGTTATAATCTGGCTACCAGCTGTTTTTGCGGCTACTACATGGAGTCCTCCGAGGATCTCTTTTTCTCTTGCCCTCTTATCCAGAGCGCCATTGACTTCATTCAGTCTTTGCTCTATCGGGCTTCCTCTTTGGCCCCCTCCATAACAGTGAGGCACATGCTTTTCGGTTTCAGCGGCGACGAACTTCTTCATGTACCCCGTGTCTGTGTAAATTTTTGGTTTGGTGCCAGCGGAATGACTATCGTTTCCGCTCGGTGCCTCCTAGTGCTCTGAAACTCCTGGCTTGTCTTAAGTCCAGAACTGGTTTCTACCTTCCTCTCTTTTTTAAGTGTTTTCTCTCTCAGCGTCGTCGTCGTTTTTTCCATCGCCAGTGGGGTGCCAATGGCATTATTGGTCATGTTTCTGGGGATTCTTTTAAATTACACTTTTAAATTGGATTTTATTTTCCTCCCTGCTCCTGGTCGCCTTTATTGGATGTACTGGGCCAGTGTTTTATTGGCATTTTATGTCTTTTTCTCTGGTCCTGGTCGCCTTTACTGGATGTACTGGGCTCATTGTTTTCTTGGGTTATACTAAGTTAGTGTTTTAATAATAATAGTAGTGTTTTTATAATAATATTAATAACAATAAAATTGGGTTTTAAATTGTTGGAGCTTTTTAGTTCTGGTGTTGGTGCTTTTTCGGTGTCTCTGGTGGTCTCTCTGTGTTTTGGGTTATCGTCTTTTGTCCGTTAGTGTCTTTTATTGGTGAGGCCAGGTTCGTCGCCCGGCAAAGTTGGCGAGCCGGCCCCGTATGAGGGTGCTCCCTCACCTTGGTGGTATTTTTATTGCCCTTTCGTGCTGTCGTTAGGGACAGTGGACATTGCACTGCGTCCAATGTACTGCCTAAAATACATAAAAAAAAACTTACCTACGCTCTGTAGTATGGCCGGAGGCCCTACCCTTGTGGTGGTGTGAAGGCCACTTCGTTTGCTTTTCGGTGAGTGTCGCCAGATTTTTATCTGGTATCCTTGGCTGTTCCTGGCTGTTCTTGGTGGGCACCATCTTTGGTTCAATCTTCTTGTTCGTCTATTTGGTGCTACCCATCTGGCTGGTTAGTCAAGTCTGGTCACCCATCTCATTGGTGTGCTTAACTTTTTCTTGGCTGGGAAAGTTTTCTCTTTTTTCCTGTTTTTTTGCTGTTTGGCCTTTTGGCCTCGGGCTTTGCCCTTTGTTTTTGTTGTCATGGCTGGTCGTGTGGCTAGGCCGAACACCTTGGTTCTTCAGTGTCCTGAGGGAATTGCCACTATGTCCGAGCATGATTTTATGGTTGAGCTGTTTAAATCCATTCCCAAGGCTGTGATTCGAGCTTGCCAGTTTCTGTTTCTTCCAAAGAATTGTCAGGGTTACTTTCAAAGATGAGGCTTCAAGCGATCTGGCTCTCGTTAAGGGTGTTTCGGTTCGTGGCTTCCAACTTAATGTTTTTGAAGCTGATCCTAAAGCGGCTTTGGTCTATTGTTACTGGGTTCCTGTTGAGGTGTCAACTGACTCCATCCGTCACGCGCTGTCTGTGTATGGTTAAGTTCTTGAGTGTCAACGTCGGGTTCACTCTGCTTTTCAGGAGATTGAGACTGGTGTTCACATCGTGCATGTGAAGTTAACATCACAGATTCCGGAGGTTATTCGTATTTTGAATTTTCCTTGTAAAGTTTATTATTGTGGTCAACCCAAATCTTGCTGTGCCTACAAGAAAACCGGATATCAGGTTAAAGATTGCCCTTACAAGGACAAGTGTTTTCGTTGTGGCTCAGCGGATCATTTGGCTAGGAACTGTACCAACGCATGGAATGTTGATCCTCTGGGCCATGGTGTTCCTGGCCCTGTTCCCCCTGCTGCACCTGATACTCGCCCGCCTGTGGCTCCTGCTCCTCACCCTCCAGCGCCTGCTTCTCATCCTCCGGCTCCTGGTTCAGAATCTAGTACTGGCGTTGCTTCTGGTGTTTCTCAGGCTGCCCCTCAGCAGCAGCCTCCCGCACCGCAGAAGGATCCTTTGGTGGCTGGCCTTCCTTTGGTTCCGGATTCGCCACTCTCTTTTTCTGGCATGCCTCCCTTGGAGGATCTCCCTCATGGTGCTACTGCCTCTTCTTCGACTGGTGCCCTTGATCCGAATGGCTTTTTGGTTAACCACCCACCTCATCCTGGTGTTTCTGTTCCGAATCCGGCTCCTCTGTCCTCTGGTTCGTCTTCTCAGCCTTCCGACCCTAGCTTAATTAATACATCAGTAGGGAGCTCTTTGAGTTCTGGTAGTCATATTGTAGGTTCTAATATGTCTAATGTAGGGAGCCAAAAGTGCTCTACTAGTAATAGTCATAATGATTCTAATAGTGGTATTAATAATGGTAGTGTGGGCCAAATTAGCCCTTCTCTGTCTTACTCTGATGCTGTTAGTCAAATTCCAATTTCTCATCCCTCAAATTCCAATCATCCATGACCCTGACCCTGGTGACGTGGAGTTAGAGTGAGATGAAAATACTCCAGCCTCTATCTCCTCTAGTTCTTCCGGTTTTGTCTTTCCAGAGTCCCTGCCCTTAGCTGCTGTTGCTAAGAGACTCAAAGCTGTCCGTGCCAAAGCTGGTCACTGTGCCCCAGCCAAGCTACTTTCGTCATCTCAGCCGCCCTTGCGGAAGGCTACTCATCCCAGCATTCCTACGAATCGTAAAGTCACTTAGCACCCAGCGTCAAGGAAGCCTGATAATCTCCCCCGGAGGAATTGGATGTGGAGGGTACAGAGCATGATCCTGGGGAAGCAATCCTGCTCAGCCTTCGTAAAACTTTGTTCGTTGAACTCCAGGGGCTTTGGCCCCAGCAGAGAACCTTTAATTTTTGGCCATGGTAAAGTGTTTGATTTTTGTTTAATTCAAGAAACTTTATGTGGTAATGATGCTATTGCTGCCCTCTCTTCCCGTTGGCGTGGCTCCAGCTTCTGGTCGCCCGCAATCGGCAGGCAGGGGTTTGTTGCTATCTTAGTTAATGAAAACTTCCAAGGCGAGATTCTATCCTGGCGGAAGGACATAGAAGGTCGCATTGTTAGTGTGTTAGTTAATATTAATAAATTTAAGATTAACTTATTGAACATCTACATGCCTACCAATCCTACTAGCAGGAAAGTGTTTTTTGAAAATTTGCATGCTTTTTTCATGCCAGCGGATGCTATCATTATTGGTGGCAATTTCAATTGTTACGAGCGGGACCTCGACAAATTTGCGGGAAGGTTTCTTTAGCAAGTTATTTAACCGAGTTTAGGTCTACCTTTTCATTGACTGATATTTGGGGGAAATTGAACCCTTGTTCTTGTCAGATGTCTTGGTTTAATTCTAGCCCTACAATTGGCGCACGTTTAGATAAGTTTTTTGTCTCTCGGGACCTTGTAAGCATGGCCACGCGTTGCGAGATTGTTCCATGTGTTTTATCAGATCACGATTTTGTCCACTTATATGTGCGTTTGAATCAAGATTTTCATCGCGAACCAGGCCTCTGGAAATTTAATAACTCCTTGCTTTCCGATTCAATTTTTTGTACTTATGTGTCCGAATGTATAGCGGATCTTGCTACCTGCCTGCCTCTTTTTTCTTCGCTTAAGGAGTGGTGGGACTTCTTTAAAGAGTCTCTGAAAAGTGATATTATCTCATTTGCGAAAAACAAATGCAGAATACAACAGCGTGAGCGGATTTGCCTTACAAATCGTATAATTGATTTCGAAGCAGCGTTTAGTTCAGGGTGACCCTTTCGTGTCGGCGGAAATTACCGCTCTGGAATCTCAGCTTCACGCCATTTTTCTCCATGATTTAGAAGGTGCTAAAGTTAGAAGTAAAGTTCTGTGGATCGAAAATGGCGAAAAGCCTATGCATTATTTTTTCCGGCTTGAGCGGGAACGTTTTACTAAAAATAACTTAATATCTATTTTGGATGAGCATGATGCCGAAGTTTTCACCCATGAGGAAATTGCAAATGCGCACGTACATTTTTATACCAAGCTTTTTTTGAAGAGCCGATTGATCCAGCATGTAAACAACGTTTAGATTCCTTTGCGAGATTTCTGCCTGATTTCGATCGAGATTTGTGTGATGAGCAGATGTCCCTTTTTGGAACTGTCTAACTCAATCAAAACGTTGAATCAGGGTAAGTCCCCTGGTCCTGACGGTTTAACGGTTTTTTTTACATTTTTGGAATCTTTTAGGACCCTTGCTGCTTTGGGTTTCTGAAGAATGTTTAGCTGACGGCTGTTTAAGTGAATCCATGAAAGGTACTGCCACTCAGTTAATTTATAAAAAGCGTGGTGACATTAAGAATTTAAAAAATTGGAGACCCATTTCTCTTTTGAACGTAGATTATAAGGTCATCTCCAAGGTTATTACCTTACGGCTTTCGCGCGTCCTGCAGAATATCATCGATCCAGATCAAGCTTGCTTGGTCCCTGGAAGATCAATCTTTTCAAATCTTTTCCTGATTCGGGACATTCTGGATTATATTGAACAAACTGATGAAACTGCGACCCTTTTGATAGATCAGGAGAAAGCGTTTGATCACGTTAATCGATCCTTTCTCATGGACCTTTTGCATCACCTTGGTTTTGGTCCTGTTTTTTGTAAATGGCTTCACACTTTTTATTGTGGCGCTTATATGCGTATTATTTTAAATGGTCACCTGACCGAAAACATCTTCTTACGACGTGGAGTCCGGTAGGGTGATCCTCTATCACCCCTTCTGTATGTTATCTGTGTCGAGGCCCATCTTTTGCCGGGTGCCAAGGGCAAATGTGCTAAAACACGCCTTTATGCTGATGATACCGCGGTTCTTTTGAAGGATTTTTCTGCTCTTGTGAATTTGTTCTCTACAATAGCAATTTACGAGGCTGGTTCTGGTGCTAAACTGAATAGGTCCAAAACTGAAGCCATGTGGCTGGGTGCATGGAAAGATTGCTCAGATACACCTCTCAACCTTCCCTGGGTGCATAAGATGAAAATTCTCGGTGTTGTTTTCGGGACGGTTCCTGTCCTGCAAGATAATTGGCAGCCTAAGTTGAATAAGCTAGAGAAATCTATCAACCTTTGGAAAGCGCGTTCCCTCTCCATGATTGGGAAGAGTATCATCGTCAATGTTCTTGGGATTAGCAAATTGTTATATCTTGCTAAAGTCTTGATTATTCCCCCATGGGTAATTTCCCACGTCAACCAATTAATTTGGCCTTTTATTTGGGGTTCACGCATGGAAACAGTGAGTCGTACTACTTGTTTTCTAAAACCTAGTGTTGGCAGAATCGGTATTTGTAACTTATTGCTTAAGTCCGACACGTTAATGCTAGCATCCTTGGTAGCGGTTATTGACTCTTCCGAGGATAGTAGTTTCTTTCTGTGCAAGTATTTCGTTGGTAGGCGCTTGTCCACTGTTAGATCGCATTGGAAACATTTAAGGGATAATCCTTTTTATGCGTCTTGCCTAAAAACTCTGGCTCTTCTGGATGTGTCAACTGTTTTATCTGCTAAGAAGATTTATGAGAAACGTTTGTCTCGTGCATTGTCGCCCCCGATCCTTCCACGGTATTGGGATCCCTTTTTGGGTGTGGGTTTCTCCCTTAGTGATCATTGGTCATCTGTTCGTGATAACCTATGTGAAAGCTACAAGAACGATGTTCTATGGCTTATTATCCTGCGTGGAGTTAAAGTTTGGGATTTGTTAAAGCGCTGGGGTTACATTGATAGTGAGCTCTGCGCCTTTTGTAATCGAAGAGAGACCATTGATCACTGTTTTATTAACTGTGTTAGAGCTAAACGAGTGTGTAGGCATTTTGCCACTTCTCTCACTCGTCTTCTGGGAGTTTCCTTCACTATTAATTTGCGCTTCATCTTTTTCTTTCAATGACCTCCTGTGGCTGCTAAGAGATCTCTTGTAGCTCAGTATATAGTTAAATCTATCCTTTATGGTATCTGGGTTTTTAGGAATAAAGCGACTTTCCATAATGGCACTGAAAACCATTGCGCCATTATTCGGTATATTACCTCTGATATTAGGAATCGACTTAAGCTAGATCATTTTTGCCTTCCTGAATCCAAGTTTTTGGGTTTTTGGCTCATACCTGGCTTTTGTTCCATGAGAGATGGGTACCCTAATATCCTAATTTAGTACTTACCTTTATATCCTTACCTTTTCCAATCAAGGGCTCCTTTGTTGGGGTCTTTGCTGTGACTGGTGTTTCTTTTATCCTAGGATTGAATTTTGTTTGTTTGTTATTAGATTATTGCCTCAAGGACTTCCTTAGGGGAATTTTGTTTTCATAGATGTTCTAGGCTAGCGAACTCCGGGTATTAGTGTAACCTTACCTTGGTAACTTACCTTTTACACCGTGCGCTGTTTGCGCCTTCCATTTATAATCAAAGGCTCCTTCGTTTTGGTCTCTGTTGGTCTGTAATCGTTTAAATAGATATAGTTAGTCCTATGGTATGCCTAGCGACATTAGTCTCAAGGACTCCCTTAGGGGAATTTGTTTTTGTGAATACGGTTTTGGATTTGTTCATTTTGTTCTTCTTTCTTGTATTTTTTGTTTTTGTGGTTCTCTTGTAATTTCCTGCGCGCTATTTTCATCGCTCATGGATGTAAATACTAATAAGTTTTTAGATCAATAAACTTATTTTACAAAAAAAAATCTGTTCTTATCAGCTTAATGTCTGATACGCTGCTCATTGAGCAGCTTATATATTAAACTGATTTTTGGAACTGGGCTGTGGAAAAGAGGCTTGCCTCGTCCCAGCCACGGGTTGCCTCGGTATAGCACTACCTCCGAGTGTGGCCCACTTCCCCTCGGGGAAGAAACCTTTATTAAAAGAAAGAAAGAAAGAAAGAAATCAAGAAAGCTTGCTTGTGACATTAACGTCTGGCCTTCTACTCTCTCGGCAGGCACAGAGCCAGCAAGCCAAGCTACAGGAGAAGCGCCTAGAAGTCAGGCTGGAGGTCCAGGCGGCTCGCAAAGCACTACCACAAGGATATAGAGGTAAGGAGGTTAGGGTTGGAACGGTGGCCGCGCCAGGAATTTTCATACTTACCTGACGCTCTGTAGTATGGCCGGAGGCCCTAACCTTTTGGTGTGCCATTGGTCGTCTTTCGTCGGATTTTGGTAAGTTCGCCAGATTAATCTCGTTGTTGTACTTCCTGTTCTCCCTGGCAATTTTTGGCGCAATATTTTCTTCCCGTTTCTTGCTCGTTGCTTGTGTTGTTTCGTTTGGTTGGGTTGCCCATCCGGCATTATTTTTTTCCATTTTGTGTGTTTTTGTTTTCCGGTATGGCACCTCGTTCGTGGCGTCATACGGTTGATATTGAGTGTAGGGATTTCCCTGCTGGGACTGCGAGTGTGGATGTTGTTCAGTGGGTTTGGGATTTTTTTTGCAAACTTCTATCCCGATTTTAAAGTGGCCTCTATCCAACAGGCCTCCGGGCGTTTTGCCCGTGTCACCTTTGCTAGAGAATGTATAGAGGCTAAAGAGACCATTGAGAATTTGGGGGAGGTGTCCATTCACGGTGTTCAGTGCTTTGCTCTTAAGCCTGAGCCCTCTGCCCCCCAGTTGCAGAATGTTTTGGTTTACCAATACCCTTTTGAGTTTCCAAATGAGTCTGTGGCTTCGTTTTTGGACAAATTTGGGGCTGTTGAGAGTGTTTCTCACCAGCATTGGACAAACCTGCCTGATGTGAGTACTTGCACTGTTCGCATGGTTGTGGAAAAGGATATCCCTCGCTTTATTTTTGTGCGTGGGATCCGTTGCAAAGTTTGGTACCGGGACCAGCCCTTACAATGTGACATTTGTTCCAAGGAGGGTCATAAAGCTTCTGCTTGCCCTGATAAGGGTAAATGCTTACGTTGCCACAAGCCGGGTCATGTGGCTCGTCATTGTCCCACCCCTTGGGGTGCTGCAGGTCATGGTAGTAATGCTGCCGATGCTGGCAATGCTACCGGTGCTGGTGTGGCTGATGTTTCCGACCCTGTGACTGTCGACCCTAGTACCGTGATGCCCTCTGGTTACCTCTCCCAGGGTCTTCAGCACGATGAAGACCTTGAGGCTGATTTTCCCCAGCTTGTTGCTGGCTCTGTTGAGTCAGAGGGTGATTTGGCTGTCGCTGCCAGTGTTGCTGAAGCGGCGATTGCCTTTAGTTTGGAATCCAGTGGCTGTTTGAACCCGGATGTTGTTGTGGTTGACGAGGGTGTTGCGACCCCCACTGATTCATCCCCTATTGTTATGGATGATCGGTTTAATCAGTTGGATGAAATTGCCATGCAAGCGTTGGCATCTATTCTGTCAAATTGTGGACCGGTTGGGGCCCCATCCGGTGGTGAATTAATTGTTAGCCAAATTGTAACTGATAGTAGTATTAATCTAAATAGTGATAACGATAGTATGTGCAATTTAGGTAATGATAATGATAGTCAATCTAACTTAAGTATTGATAATGTTAATCGTTATGGTTCTGTTTTTGGTTCGGATGGTGCCCCTTCCGGCCCATTTATTACTGATTCAGAGATGTCTCAGTCATCTGATCCCCGTAAGCGGTCCATTTCTGAGACTTCCTCTGATGTTACTTCTGTTGGTTTGGTTCTTGATCCTAAGGATTTCTCCAAAAAATCTAAAAAGAGCGGTCCAAAAAGTCGTGTCCCCGTTGCATCAACTCCTTTAGGCAAAAAAGGTGGTGGTGTAGCCTCTGCTACCCAGTCCAAAAGTCGTCTTCCATCTGGTGTTGTCTCGGCTGCTCCTCTGGCTGTCTCCCGGGTGAAGAAGTGATTCTTCTTTTCTTTATGGCGGTTTTCTTTCTTTTCATCATGGCTCTGTCCATCCTTTCTTTGAATTGTAACGGTATCAGGGACCAATCCAAAAGAAATGGTCTCCTGCAGTGGTTGCGATCTCTTCCTGTGAGTGTGGATATTGTGTAGTTGTATAGTGTCTGCCTCGAGGAAACGCATTGTGTCTCTGTTTCTGAGTGTTCCCTGTGGTTTCAGTCATCTGGTTTTGGTTCAACTGTGTCCTGTGGTTCATCTCATTCTTGTGGTTGTATTGTCTTGTTCCGTCCTTCGTTGACTTTGGTAAATTCGTGGAATGATTCTGATGGTCGTTTTCTGCAATGTGAGTTTTCTTTTTGTACTAAATTGTTTCGTGTTTGCTGTATTTATGGCCTTAATCGCAACCCTGCAAGGGATCATTTCTTTGATGACCATCATCGGATTGATCCCTCCATACCTACTGTCCTGGCCGGTGATTTCAATTCTGTTTTTGAGCGTGGCCTCCATCGCTTCGGCTCCGACTCTTCTGATTTGTCTTGCGAGAGCTCTTCTTCCCTTCTGAATCTTTTTGATTCATGTTGTGTCATCGACATTTGGCGGTACCTTCACCCTACTGTCTCTGCCTTCACCTGGATCAGGTGGAATGGGGCTTTGGCATCGCGTATTAATATTTTTGGTGTTCCATATGTTTGGGTTCCTTCTGTTTCGTCATGTGATATTGTGCCTTGTCCTTTCTCTGATCATTGTGGTGTTCTGTTGTCTGTTGTCGTCCCTGATGTTGTTCCCCCTGGTCCAGGTCTCTGGAAACTTAATACTTCCATCCTTGAGAAGGAAGAGAATGTCAGGCTCATCTCTGATCTTTGGGTGTCCTGGCGTGCTTCCATCCCCCGTTTTCCATCCTTAGCTAAGTGGTGGGAGAAAGGGAAGAGTCTAATAAAAGGTGCCACCATTCGTTACTGTTGTGACAGATCTGCTGCTCGTTCTAAAAATAGGGATCTCCTTGTTCGCCTTGACGACCACTTGAAGACTAGGATTGATGCCGGATCTGTCTCTTGTCTTATCATGGGGTCCTTTCCCAACTAGCCAAATTTGATCTTGAAACTGCCAAGGGAGCGCAGATTCGCTCCCGTATTAGATGGGTTGAGGAGGGGGAATCCTCCTCTGCATATTTTTTCCGTCTTGAAAAGAATGCCGCTGATCGATGGATTTCTGCGCTGAGAGAGGGTGATGGCACTATTGTCTCCTCTCCTGCGGACCTTTGTCGTTCCTTTGCCTCCTTTTATACGACTCTCTTTACTGCTGATGCTACTGATTCTTCTGTTCAGGCCTCTCTTCTTGCCAATCTGCCATCTGCCCTGTCCTCTGACCAGGCTTCTCAGTGCGAGGGTCATGTCTCTGCTGATGAGTGTTTTGTGGCCCTTCAGGGCATGGCAAGGCGTAAGGCCCCTGGCCTTGATGGTCTCCCTATGGAGTTTTATCTTAAATTTTGGAAGGTTCTTGGAGACGATCTTGTGTCTGTTTTAAATTCTTGTTTAGATTCTGGTTGCCTCTCCCTTTCTCAGCGCAGAGGTGTGATTTCTCTGTCTTTTAAGAAGGGTGATCGTCTGGACCCACGCAACTGGTGCCCGATTACCCTTCTTAATAGAGACCTTAAGATTGAAGTTTTCCTGCATTTCCCGCGAACCGCAAACATCAAGAAATCACGTGACCAGTGCGTTGGCGTCGGGTCTGCAGTTCGAGGTTCATGTTTGTACCGCAAGAACACCTTCCAGAGGTAAGTGATTTACCGCAAGGATTTTTGCACCCTAAAACATCACAATCCCACGTTTGAGAGGAAATACTACATTTAAAAACTATTTCACTTGTTAAATATCGAATTCGTTTTAATACAAACGTAATTTTAGAGACGATTTCTTAGCTAAAACAGAAGCGAACAAACTAATGAAAACAAACATGGCAGCTAGCTATTTGTTGTTGGATTTTTTTCGCCAGTCGATTACTTTCTGGTTACAAGTTCTGATGATATGTGAATACATGAATGTATACTTTGTTTCCTAGATGGCTCCGTTCAGATGGCCAAGCATACAAAATGACCTTGCCCTGGCTAAATAAGTTGCTTCTAGAAAGCCACAGACACATCAGGACTGGGATGAAATAGCAACTGTTCTCAGTGCAGTGTTCAGTTCCGACAGCAACAGAGTTGACTTAAAGGGCCACGGGTGCCGAGAAAGATTGGCAAGGCTTATTGAGAAGAATGAGCAAGATGACAAAAAGTCAATCAAAAAGTAAGGGTTAGCACATGCATACCTGTAAGTTCTATTGTGAGCGCAATAGGGAATCTGCAGAAGTATCATTCATTACTATTTTAAACAAACAAGTTCTAACAACGAACCCCTTTGTCTCAGTCGAATAAGCTACTTAGTTATCTCATGGTGTCGATGACAGCCTCTCACTGAATCAGTACATTTTTAAAATACATACATTTGTGCCAAGACTGTGCCCACAATGCCAAATGCCTTAGGACTTGATCATTCCCAGCCCAAATGGACTGTTGTAATGGAAATAATGGTTATGCTTATTCTCTGGATTACCAAAAGATCTGGAACCGAGGAGGAATACAGTGAACTAAGCCAACTGCTACAGGATATCAATACATTTAGTAGAGACATGGAAGAGTGCAAAGCAAAAACTGTAAAGGAGAAGGAACAGAAAAAAAAGAAAGAGAGAGAAGATAAAAAGATAGGTGAAGAAATGAGAAAAAAAGCCATGGAAGGGCTGGTATCCAGTGAGTATGCTTTTGCACGGCTCTTACTAATATGCCTTTTGGTCTTCAATTACTTTTCACTGGCTGGAACCAAAGTGGCTTAGTTATCTACTTTCTGGTACCTTGGAGGACCATGATTAAACTAAAGCCACACCCATTTTGGTACCTCTTGGTAGGAAAAAACCCTTGAGGGATTTTATCAAAGCCTGGAAATAAAATATCACAACAGGTATCTTTTATACCTATTTAGACAGTACAAAAAATACCTGTATTACCACCATGGTAACTATCAGGCTAACATGGAAAAATTCACTCAAAGTTAGAAAAATCTTTATTCAAGATACTGACTACCTAAGACGGGGAATCAACATCTCATTTCTAATGCACTTTGCTTTAGACATTTCTGTTATTCAATGTTTTCTAGAGCATAAACGAGAAGTGAACAGTAGTGATGATGATGAGTGTACTAGTGATGACGATAATTACGATTCTGAAAGTACCAGTACTTCTGGCAGTGGTTCTAAAAGAGGTGAGTGTTCATATCATATAGGGTGTCCTTCCATTTGGTGACTAAAATGATATTTAATTCCAAAAATAATCCATGTCCCCACCTCATTAGAAATGTTCCCTCCAAATGTAGAATGCAGGGATTTTCTTACAAAATAGGATTTATCTCCTGGAAAATTTAGTACAGTATTTGCCCCTACTACGATCACCCCCCCCCTACCCAAACTGGAATTTGAAGGAAAGAGGAAAAGAAATAAACTAAAGAAAATTAGTTAGCACAGGTGCAAGGTAGTGAAAAAGAATGAATACCCGCTGAGTCTTTAGCAGAATGGAAACTGAATGTTTAATGTCCTGTTATGTCACAGGGACAGAGAGTGTGGACCTCAAAAATGAAAAGAAAAATTGTAGGTAGGTAAAAGTTTTTTTTTTATCCTTTTAATAACACTTGCTGCTCTAAAAAGCCCCTCTCCTTCTTTTTGTTTACATTTTTCAGGTTCACAGGAATATTTTTCAGAAATTGCTGTTTCAATGACTTTTCACAAAATTTGTCCCTACCCTGAAAAGAAAAAAACAAAGAATGGTTACACCCTCATTCCTTGCCCTTGTTTTTTCACTGACAGCCAAAGGCAAGGTAACAAAGAAGAGGGCAACCAGACTTTCTGCAGTGCAGATGCTTAAAAAGAAAAACGAAAGGAAAGCAGACCTTAAAGAAAAAGAACTTCAACTTAAGTATGAGGAGCTGCAACTGCAGAATAAAAAGTTTGAACAGGAGGCTGCTGAAAGAAATGAGAGGCTGAAACTAGAACTAGAAGAAAAAAAAAGAGTGTTTCTGCAGTTCTTAAAGAAAAGATGTAGAACTACTCTGACATGCTGTTAAGTGATATGAGCAGGTTAAAATTATGGAAACAGTAACCGTTAAAGTTGATTATTTATCTATTTTCTGTTCTAGCTCAACAAACAGCAAATTTTAAATGCTGTATTCTAGAACTTTCATTTTGCCCTTTTGAGCATGTATATGTTTATGAAGGAGTGTTCACAATAAAATTGATCAGGTTTGATAGGTATGTTTCCAATGAAGGAGGTGTAAGATCCCAGGGCGTTGATTAATGTTTAGCTGGTGTTGATTAGTGTGTAGGTAGTGTTTCTCTTCATATTGATTAGTATTTTCTGTAGCCTGTTCATTAGTATTTTATTGTTCTTGTTTTCACACTTTCGCTCCTAGTTTTTTTACCATTCATCACAATTTACACCTTTAGTTAAGTCTCGTCGTGTTGTGCATGTAATTATATATTATATTATATTATATATTATATTATATATAAGGCTTAGTTTTGCTATTTTGGGGGGCTTTTGGAGCAGTTTTCTTTGCAGTCGTGCTACGCGCAGTTTAATGTAGTTTTTCGTGGCCTTTACAATGTAAGTATATCTTTACCGTCATTTCTTATTAGCTGTATTTCGTTCACAGTCGGTACAATTCTTTTTTTTTCATTCATGTTGTAACTTTTAGTTCGTTTATCTTTTAGTTTCAACCTACGGATTAAATGCATCCGTCGAGTTGAGAACGTTTGTCCGCAGTTATAGGGGGCTCCAAATCAAAATAAGTACCAGTGAGTGAGCCGTACATACATGTGTGGCAGTTAATTAAAAGAGTGCCAACTAAATAGTACTTGGCGACTGGCTGTAAAAGAACCTTGAGATTTTTTTGAAAATCTAGGTATGTAAAATATTGAGTTTTCCAAAACCCCATTCAACGCATGTGCGACATTTACTCATTTCTGCATTAAAAAGCTGTTGTGGCACAGTTAAATGGGCACCCCTGAAGGGAGAAATTATATGTCTTGTTATGCCATATGCAGGGTCTCCATAAACCACGTATGGGTCTCCATTAGGTTTCACTATTCTTGCAAGCAACGGTAACAAATTACTCCCCCCAGCATGAAGGCATCATGACGGCGTCCTTCGATTGGACCAAATAGATGGGCTATAATTCCATTAGGTGCCATCACAGACTAGACAAAGAATAAAAAGTCTGTTACCCTAGAAAAAAATTACAATGGCTGCTGGAACGTGTTCGTTGAGTTATAAATCAAAATGGTTTTAGCAATAACATACTTGGAATTTCAGACAGTGTACCCTCTTGTGGCCACTATACATAATTCTTTGGTGGCGGATGGGCCTTGCAATTGGGCGGGCAGTACCATCAATGAAACCCCAAACCTGATGAAGGGGTGCACCCTTTCTGTGTATTACATCGGAAAATAAACCTGGATTAAGCCATACCAAATCCAGAGAAGTCAGACGTGGACTGAATCTTGTATACAGGTCATCAATGATCTAAAATAAATTATAAAATGATGACAATGCTGGTCACTAATGCATGTTAAAGGCACGAGTAATGCATCTTCTTAGTTTGTGAACATTTAAGTGCTTCATGATTACCATATTAAAAGCCATGCTGAGCTCTGGTTCAGCCCTCCCAAAAATTGGGACAAGATCACACCATCTATTGGGGTATACAAGACGTCGCAGCAATATCATAAGTGTCTCCATGCCAGTATACACAGACCCTTGATGGCTTGTATAGGAGTCAGGAGTTTGAAAGGCCTCCACAAGCCGGCCCATATCCTGTTTTTGAAATCTAAAATGCCATTATAGCACCATGTAAATTATTTGGTGAAGTGAAGTGGAATAGAAATAACATGAGACTGACAAGCAATTGAGCGCATTTCACTTTATTTACACGGCAAAGACAGCCCAAGCTTGCATCTTTGTATGTATGATAATGAAGGATAAAAATCTTGATAAGCAGAAATGTGTGCATTTAATGTCATCTAGATTGTAGACATTACGTTCAAAGTACAGTAATTAACCTTACTAAGTGAAGGGGGAAGTGTTTGAAAGAGAAATGCCAGAGTTCTGTTTTTAAAACATTCGTAAGCATGGATGTAGTCAGTTCAACCTTGTGTTTAGAGTGACAATTCGACCTTTTTGCCACTTATGCCTGAACAAAATTCGCCGGTCGGTAACTCAAAACAAAGAATTACCTAAACATCTGCTCACAATCGTTCTCACTTAGGTCTTCCAAATTCAGACGAGGGCCCAACAATCGGGGTTCTGGGAAAGCTGCTTCAAGAAACAATAAATCAATGTCTTCATCGCTAGAAGACGAGCCTTCAGAACTGCTATCATCCAGCTGCATAACGTCCAGCAGATCTTTTTCTTCTTGCCTGATTTAAAGAGGACTGATGATTTGGTGTTCTGCTCCCATTAATCAATAAAATCCAACAAACAAATTAAATTCAACATCTTACCTTCTAGCAGCAGCCATCTTGTTTTTGTACTAATTTCCCATAATTCACCAGTGAATTAACCCGCGAATCTTAAGTCCCAAATATGGGCAGACGACTAACGTGAAACGGCTAACCGCAAACCACGGCTTGCCGTTTAAGGCAAGATCGCCAAACCTTAATCTTAAAGTCTCTAATGTGGATTATAAGCTTGCTGCCCGTGTCATCACTGGGCAACTGCTAAAGGTTATCCATCTTGTGGTTGACAAAGACCAGACTTGTGGGGTGCCTGGCAGGTTCATCGGCGAAAACGTTGCTCTTCTTCGTGATGTTGTTGAATATGCCACTTCTTCTGGTATCCCTGTCGCCATCCTTTCTCTTGATCAAGAGAAAGCGTTTGATCATGCTGACTGGGGATTCATGCGTGCTACTTTGTCTGCTATGGGGTTTGGCCCATCTTTCATCTCCTGGGTCAACCTCTTTTATTTTCATGTACAGAGCACTGTCAATGTTAATGCCTATCTTTCGTCTTTCTTTAGTTTGTCGCGTGGTGCTAGGCAGGGCTGTCCTCTGTCTCCACTCCTTTATGTGCTCGTGTCCGAAGTTCTGGCTACTAACATTCGCTGCAATCCCCGCATCTCTGGTCTTTGTCTTCCCGGTGCTTCGCCTTTGTCCCCCATATCCCAGTATGCTGATGACACCTCTTTGATTTTGCTCTCTGATGATGCTATCCTTGCTTCGTTTGAGGTTTATTCTCTCTTTGAGAAAGCCTCTGGTTCCAAGCTGAATCAGTCCCAGTCCAAGTCCAAGGGCCTTTGGCTCGGTGGCTGGTCGGGCCGTACTGACCCTCCAGTTGCCTTGGACTGGAGCTCGGTTAAGATCAAATCTCTTGGGGTGTTTATTGGTGTTGGCGACCTTGAGGTGGATAACTGGCGGCCGCGTATCACTGCGGTTGACAACGTTCTCAAATCTTGGCGTGCTCAGTCTTTGTCTTTTCGTGGTAAGTCGCTTGTTGTTAATGCTTTGGCTCTCTCTCGGATCTGGTATGTAGCCTCTTTGGTTCATATGCCTCCTTGGGTCCTGAGAGAGGTCTTGGTTTTGGTATACTCTTTCTTCTGGAGTGGCAAGCGTGAACTTGTCGCCTGCCACCTTTCTATAGGTCGCTTCTGATTGCATGGCAGGAGCTTGATGGTTCTTTTTCAGTGTCTCGTCGCTTTTGGTTTTTGGTTCTTTGTGTCCTCACTTTTGCTACCCTGTGTCTTGTATGACCACGAAGTTGTGTTATTTGTATCTCTTCTATCTGAGAATGTTGTTCAACCACATTGTGTCATGAAGTTTGCGTCTACGTTTGGTGTCCTTCATTGGTCTACTACGTGGCGCTATCAACCTGAACTGGAAAATTGCTCATGGGGTCCTTTACACTGTTCAGCACCTTGTGTCCTTTGGGCTGCCAGTCCCGTTGTCCTGTTTTTGTAATTCTCCTGTCAAGTCTCTTGAACATCTGTTTTTCTCCTGCCCTCTGGCTCAAAGTGTTTTGTGTTGGCTTCAATCTCTCATGTTGTCTTTTTCTCGGATGTGCCCTGTTATTCTTTGTTGTCATGTTCTCTTTGGTTTTAGTCCTAGTTACGTGCTACTCCCCAGATTTTTGCTTATATTCTGAACGTCTGTAAATTTGTAATCTGGCAGTCCTGGAATGATTACCGTTTCCGTGATGTTCCCCCTGGCGCTACTTCTACTGTTATCAAGGTGAGGGCCCGTGTGAAGTTCCATCTCCCATTGTTTTTTAAGCGTTTTCGGTCTGCCCGTCGCCAGCGCTACTTCCATCGTCAGTGGGGTGCACGTGGAGTGGTTGCTTCTGTTGCTGCAGGTCAGCTTACTGTCTGTTTATGATCTTGCTCTTTTTGTTTTGTGTCTTGTGTCTAGTGCTGGGTCTCCTTGGTGTACTGCACGTTGTGCTTGTTTGTCCTGGTTTGTTTTGTGTTTGGTGCTGGGTCTCCTTAGCTGGTGTACTGCACTTTGTGCTAGTTATGTTGTTTCTGTTTTGCTTCGTGGTTTGTCTCTGTTCGTTTGGTTCAGTTCTTGGTAGCTTTGTCTTATACTGTGTTGGGGTTTGGGGTTGGGTATTTTTTGAATTCAGGTAGGCAGGGTTCGATTCCCTGGCGAAGTTGGCGAGTTGGGTCCGTATGGAGGTGCTCCCTACCTTAGGTGGCCCCATCCTTTCGGGGATGGATGAGTCTGTCGGTCAGTGGGCATTGCACTTCCCGTAAGGGAGCCTGGCCGGTCACCTTAAATTAAAAAAAACTTACCTGGCGCGGGAGATACTGTGATCAAGGAGGCAGTCCTCTCAAGGCGAGGCCTTTTCATTGCACTTGGATCGGGTTGACCCTTGCGATTACCCCAAATGTGGGTAACTCGAGCGTATAATTTCTGGTAGTGGGGGCCTGCGTTCGCGCTCGCCCCCGAAAAATTGCATGTGTTGGCCGGGCGAACGGTCAAGGATGTTTAATGATTGACGCTTTGCTTTGTTTCTCAGTTGGCCGGGCCGGGAGCTGGACGACGACAAGCAAGCAAGCCACGAGTCGCACAAGCGCAAGATTTCCAGCTGCAAATCGTGAGTGTGCTTGGCTTTGGGTTTGGAGCTCGTGGTGTTATGTTGTATTGTAGTGTAGTGAAGTCAAGTCAAACGTGACTTTTGCGATTTCTGTTTGTTTCGGCAGGCGGTTAATCATTTGCTGATCCTCGAAGTAACGATCGATGACTTGCGATATGGAAGGAGCAAAGCCCGATAAGGCAAGTCGAACGGGACAAGTTCTGGCCAAACCGTGAGTTGATTTCTACCTTGAGATTGTTGTATCTGTTGTACGTTGACTAGAATAGGGAATTTGCCGACGCGCCGACGTTGTCCAAGTCAAGTCGTGAATAGAATTGCTTTCAGTTCAGGGCTCGAATTCGTGGTTCACCGTTGAAACGCAACGGCTCGCGTGTGTTGTTTGTTTTGTCGTTGTTGATCAGGCGCAGTTGTTTGAGTAGTGGCGTTGTTTTCCGCACTTTTAGCTGCTTGTAACGTGTTGTGCAAAGCAGATTCGATTTTGCTTCGAATTATGTGATGTCACACAAGGCAATTTGATGTCAGAAATAACCGTTTCCCACGTGAACGTTAGCTCGCTCGCGCGTGGGTTTAGATCAAAACATTTATCCTGCGACAATTTTAGCGGCATTTTCATGTTTTGTGCCCATCTTTTGAGCCTTGCGATTGCTGTAAATGATTGTTTGTGCTTTTCAAGGTCTGCCATATCCCAGATTGATGGTAAAAGAAGGCAAAAATGCGTGTGTGGAAAATCAAATGGGGGAGAAAATAAAAAGTCTACAACACGGGGTATTCCCAGGCGGTCACCCATCCAAGTACTAACCCCGCCCGACAGGGCTTAACTTCGGTGATCGGACGAGAACCGGTGCTTTCCCTGTGGTATGGTCGTAGACATTTGAAAAGGCTGCAAATTTAGTACTTTAAATGGGCCACCAGAGCGAGCAAACGTGAAGCAAAGCGATAATACGAACCAGGAATCTTTACCAGGCATTTGTTGGTATCTCTGCAAGTTGCATGCACGTGGAGAGCGAACGATGCTTCTGCCTGTGTCTGTAAGGCTTTGTCAGTAACGCAATTTAGTACCGTTGCTTGCCCCCAAAAGTTGCCTCGTTTTGGGGGTAAAAGGTAACCAGGTGTTGAATTTCACTCACCCCCCGGAGAGACGTTATCAACTTTGCTGCTGAATTTCTTTGATCTCTCCGTAGAACTCTCTCTGTAGAACTAGTACTTCTGTGTCGGCAGGTTGCTGAATAGCGTCGGCTTACAGTGGGTTCCAGGCCCCCGGGTGTCAGAATATTGACCACCATATCTCCGAGAGGGAAACCCTGGACCAGCCTCCTAGGGGAGGGAAAGTTCGGTATCGCTTCTCAGCCTTTTGGCTGCAATCCTTTTGAGTTTTCTCGGAAATTTGTTTTTTCTGCGGAAGCTCTGTCCATTTGTTTTTAGATTTTGACGTGTTCCTGGCGGAAGCCCTGGCCGGCTGGCCTTGTGATTTATCATGCCGGTCTGCATGATTAGAAGTACTGATGTTTTGGTCGAAGTGCTGCCACGTTCAGATGATGGTGTTGAATTTGCGGAAACGTCCTCTGTGGCCGATTCTATTCATACGGCAAAGCTTTATGCTGATGTTTCTGACGACGAATTTTCTGACTGCAATGACAGTTTTATGCAGGAGGTGAATCAACTGGAGCGTGACTATTTTGACTCGTTGCACGTGGAAGAGGTGGAGAATAATTGTACATTTGCGGAAAGCCCGGTTCTCGTTTATCGAAAACCGCTTTCAGACTTTGAGAGGGAACATTTCCACGAATATAATGTTACACCAGACCGGCCCTGTTCGGCCTTCTTCAAGACCGACTCCTTCATGCCGGCTGGCAAAGTTTTTGAAGCACTGGGTAAGGACGGGTTTAAACCAGAGCACATTTGTTGTTTACAACGTAAACCATCCGGTGAGATTTTTCTCACCTTTCGCACGACTGAATTATGAGATGCTTTCCTTAAGAAGAGCTCCTTTGTCTGCCACGAGCGTCATTTTGCGGCGAACGACGATGAAAGGCCTTTGACCTTTCTGACTATTGATGACGCCCCGTATGAATTGTCGGATTCGGCAATTATTCATCGACTCAGCCCGTATTGTGAAGTTGTTTGGTACAGGCACGGCACTTTTCGCGCCCATCACAGAGTATTTAATGGCTTGCATCATTATCGTGTGCGAATCTCTCACGCGATCCCGAGTTATTTACGGTTTGGAAAATGTCAAATTTGCCTGTATCATGATGGACAAACGCCTACGTGTCGGAGGTGTAACCGATCTGGTCACAAAGCTGCAAATTGCCGGAAAACTGTGTACTTTAACTGCGATGGACATGGTCATACCGCTAATTACTGTGTGAAGCGTATGTGTTGTTGTATCTGCAAGAGCGGACAACACTTAGCGCGATCCTGTCCCCTTTCCTGGCATCGACAGCCGACCCCGTCCGCTAGTGAAGAGCACCCGGAGGGGAATGTCGACGAAAAGCTATTGGCTTTTCACATGGAAGCTTTCGTGAACCCGGACGTAACTGACACTGCTATGGCGGGCATACCGAGTGGCGATCTTGTTGCAGACGAACCAGAGCCTCCGAAGAGGCCCCTTGTGGTCGACCTGGAGTCTGTTTTAGCTGAGCAAATTGAGGCTGAAGTGTCCGATGCCTCGCCACCCTCTTCTGGCCGGGCTTTGGACTCGCAAGGTCTTCTTAGAGAAGAAACGCCGAATGAGGGCCAGCCTGGCACGTAAAGACCTAATGATCCTGGAGTGAGCAGTGACCCTACCCTAACAATTGATACTGAGGAATTCCCGCCTGTTGCTGATAACAATATGGAGGACACAACTTCTAGTCCCCCACCCAGCAAATCTTGGGCTGATGTCATCGATCAAGGCACTCCACCCCTCGCCGCAGTTGAACCTGCTTCACTGCCGCAATGGAAAATCACCCCGCGTGTTAGTCGCCAGAAACCTGCAGCTGTTACTGAAACTCGTATACCTACGCGGAAGAACACCCAGCCGGCTCTGGTTACTTCACAGAGGCCGAATAGAGTTGCTACCTTGCCGGAGACTACTAACAACACTCCATCTACTACTGAACATATGGACATTGATGTGGAGTCGCGTAAGCGAAAGGACCCGCCTGCGGGAAACTAATGTTAAGTTTTTTAGTCTACGGGATCTTATTCTCTGGGGGTTTACTTCTGAACTAGGCGACTTAATTAAGGATAGCTTTAATTTTCTTGCGATTTTGCTCTATTAATTCGCGGGGGTTGGATCCCCGCCGGGAGAAATTGCTTTTTGATCATGGAAGAAGTTTTGATTTTTGTCTAATTCAGGAAACGCTTTGTGCTAATAGCAATACCATTGCCGGCCTTTCTTCTTGCTGGCCCGGCTCTAGTTTTTGGTCTCGGCAAGGCAAGAGTGGCAATCTTAGTAAATCTTAGTTTTATCCTGGCGTAGGGATACTGATGGCTGCATCGTTAGTTTGCTAGTCGGTATTGGTGCTCTTAAAATTAATTTAGTTAATATCTACGCACCAACGAACCTCACGGACTGCAAGACTTTCTTGGAAAACTTGCACGAATTTTGTCTTCCTGTGGACGCGATCGTTCTTGGCAAATTATTTAAAGGACTTTCAATCTCTGTTTTCGCTTGTTGATATTTGGCGTAAACTTCATCCACGTTCGCGTGATGTTGCGTGGTTCAATTCCGATTTTACTATTGGCTCTCGGCTTGACAAATTTTTCGTTTCCAGAAATATCGTCGATAGGATTAATTCTTGCGTTCTCTCGCCGTGTTGTTTTTCCGATCACGATTTTGTGCATTTTAATGCTAATTTTGATAATATTATGCCACGCGGGCCTGGCCTGTGGAAATTCAATAACTCTCTTTTGTCCGATTTCGTTTCCGCACGTATTTCCGATCTTTCTTCGTGTCTGTCGCAATTCGACTCTATTTTTTTCAGAGTCCTTGAAACAAGACATCATTTTGTTTGCAAAAAACAAACGCAAATTGGCATGCCGTGAGCAAGTTGTTTTGGCAAACCGGTTAATTGTTTTGAAGCAGCACCTGGTTCAAGGTGATGTTTTTCTGTCAACAGAAATCGGATCCCTTGAATCTCGGCTGAAAGCTCTAGTCTTCAACGAGTTAGAGGGTTCAAAAATTCGCAGTCGGGTCCAATGGCTCGAAATCGGTGAAAAACCGACCTGGTTTTTTCTCAAATCGGAACGTGAGCATTTTGAAAAAAAATAGTCTGGCGTCAATTTTGAATGAGAATGGCACAGAGGTTTTCTCACGTGAGGAAATCGAGCGTGCGCACATGTATTTCTACACAAAGCATTTTTCTGATGAACCGATCGATAATAATTGCAAACAGCAGTGTGTTGAACATTTTTCAAAAGTCCTCCCGGACTTCGAGCAAAAAACCTGTGATGAGCCAATATCGCTCACTGAATTGACCGATTTTGTCAAGTCCCTAAATTTGGGCAAGTCTCCTGGCCCTGATGGCCTTACCGTTGAGATTTTTCGTCACTTCTGGGACCAATTAGGCCCCTTCTTTTTTGGGTTTCTGAGGCTTGTTTTGCCGACGGCTGGCACTGTCACAAGACTTATTTATAAAATCTGAAAAAATTGGAGGCCGATCGCTTTGCTCAACGTCGATTATAAAATTATTTTGAAGGTAATTACCTTACAACTTTCTCGCGTGTTACACCAGATTATTGAGCCAGATCAAACCTGCTCTATTCCCGGTAGGTCAATTTTTTTCTAATGCGTATTTAATTCATGATGTCCTTGACTAAATTGAGCAAACGGATGAAACGGCCATTCTTGTCAGTCTTGATCAAGAAAAAGCTTTTGATAAAGTCGATCAGTTTTTTCTTATGGATCTTCTGTCACCTAGGTTTTGGTCCGAATTTCTGCCGGTGGATCGAAACTTTTTATAGTGGGGCGTACATGCAAATTATTCTTAATGGTTTTTTGACTGATAACATTTTCCTTCGCCGAGGTGTTCGTCAGGCCGACCCGTTGTCTCCCTTACTTTATGTGATCTGTGTGGAGGCTCTCGCCTGCCTGATTTACGATTCTCCGGGCATTGAGGGTTTCCTCCTGCCCGGCGCTCGAGGCAAACAGGCTAAAACGGGGCTGTATGTGGACGACACCACAGTTATTTTGAAGGATTATTTTTCGCTCGTTAAATTATTCCAAGTCATTGCGATCTATGAGGCTGGTTCGGGCGCTAAGTTAAACAAATCAAAGACGGAGGCCATGTGGTTAGGAGCATGGAAAAATCGCTCTGACGAACCTCTTGACCTCACTTGGGTCAAGAAAATGAAAATTCTAGGGGTCACTTTTGGAACCGTCCCAGTAGAGCAGGATAATTGGCAGCCAAAATTGAATAAATTAGAAAAGTCTTTCAACCTCTGGAAATCTAGATCTCTTTCCTTAATCAGAAAGAGTCTTGTAGTTAATGTTCTAGGCCTAAGTAAGTTATTGTATCTTGCGAGAACTTTAATTATGCCTAGTTGGGTACTCTCTCACATTAATCAGCTAATATGGCCCTTTATTTGGGGCTCGCGTATGGAAACGGTTGCTCGTAACACTTGTTTTCTTAAACCCGGTTCCGGGGGGGATCAATCTTAGTAATCTGAAACGTAAATGTGACGCTTTACGGCTATCTTCCTTACTTTTCGTTATTGATTCCCCCGAGGACAGTAGTTTCTTTTTAACTAAGTACTTCGTAGGAAGGCGTTTGTCCATGTTACGGCAGCAGTGGTTGGACCTGAGGGATAATTCGGCGCCAAGTGCTGCTTCCGTAACTGCATTTTACGAGTTGTGTTTAGATATTCTCGCAGCAGTCGGCGACAACGTTGACCTAACCTCTTAGAAGATTTACACTAGGTTACTATCACGGTCCTCTTCCCCCCCCTATCTTACCTGGACACTGGGTTCCTTTTCTTGGTCCTGGCTTCTCCATTAAGGATCACTGGTCTGCGGTTGTGACAAGACTGGCCATTATTGTAAGTATCTGTAAGGACTCTGGTCACAGGGCATATCAGTGCCCCTCCTCCTGGTACAAGCCCCCTCGTGATGCAGATGCCGCTGAAGCTTCTGCGTCTGAAGCTACTACATCTGAACAGACTGAAGCTACTGGCCCTAGTGGTGAGTCAACCTCTAATGCTGAAGATGTTCCTCCCACCCCTTGAGGTGAGCAGGATGAGGTCTCTGACTCTTTAGCTGATGTGGGGACCCCATGCTCTGCCTCGGCGTCATCGGGATGCTGCACCTACCATTGATGCTGATCATGCGCATCTATCAGATCCCTCTCAGCAGTTCCATATGTCTCAGCTGACTGATGACTCACAGGTTCTTGCTGGTGCCCAGCTGATTGAAGATTCCCAGTTTACTGATGACTCTCAGGTCCAACTTTCCACCAGTGGAGTTTTGGACTTGCAAGGGTATATTGCCTCTTCAGAGGGGTCAATTGCCCACCAGTCCTGCGTCTCTGATACTGGCTGCAGGATTTTGGCTTCTGACCTTGCCTTATCAGATCAAGAAGAATCCCATCCTGATGCCTCTGATCTTCTTGCCAATTGTCAGCTTTCAGCCCAGCTTGCACGTTCCATTAAGGCCCAGAGGAAGGAAATTGGTCATCATACTCCGGCCAAACTCTCTTCTTCTGATATGCATCCTCTGCGTCGGGCCACGACTCCCAGTTTGATTACCACCCGGAAATTCTCCACGACTTCCAGATATTCATTGGATCCTGCTGGTGACTAGGAGAGATGTAAGAACTTTTAGTCTAATTCTTAAAGTTATGTTCTCTTAACTCACAGGGGTTTAATTCCCTTCGTGAGAAATCGATCTTTGATCATGCCCGGTATTTTGATCTTCTCCTTGTTCAGGAATCTTTAATGTGCAGTTCCAGAAAATATCCATACCCCCCATGGAAGGTCGTTGGAAATTCCGAAGGGGAGGGGGGGATCAGAGGCTAAAATTTCCGAGGGTAGTGGGGGGGCTCAAGTCTAAGCTTTTTCCAGAGGGTGGCAAACAGTTCGTAACGAACGAAATAATACGTAAATTGTTTTCACGATCAAAAAAGGAATTGAAATAAATAAATTACTTCTCTATTCACCTGGGCTTAAATGTGCCTTGCCATTAATGTTTGTGTTCTCGCTGCAATTTTCCTGTCATTATCCCCAGAAGAATGTGGCCTCTCGTGCAAATGGCAGACAGCAAAATTTGATCTCCAGATCCCTGGCCGAGTGCCTCGTACTCATACCCATGCTTACGCCACTTTCGTTTACGTGAGGTCACCTGAAAACTTACAAACAAATACAAGTACATTTGCCGAGACAGCACAATTTATTACACAATTTTTAACAAGGCTCAGCGAAAAGCCGAGAAAAAGGATATCTTATGCATGCAGCAAGCCGTGGCTCACTTTGCAACAAAGCTTAGAAACTTTGGTGCTAAATTAAGCGATTACACACAGGCATTTTTATTTATCGTTCAAGCAAGGACTTAGGTTGCAAAAAATCAGTGTTCTCATATTTAAAAAGTTAATGGTAAAGCAATTCCATTAATCTTCGGAATTCAGTTCAATCATCTTCTGTGCTAGCATCACTTTCTTCCCCGCTCTCTTCTATTTCACTAGAAGTCAACTCGAGTTCACTTTGGCCCAAATCCTGTTGTTCCAACAGTTTTCTTCAAGCGTCCGTCGCCTACCCCAGAGCGTCCTGTGCCAGCTGCGAATCCAGATCTTTTTCTAGCTGCTCAACTTTAACTGATGCTTCTTTGCGTTCAGTCTTGCTTCTGCTGTCAAAATAATCTTGTCTGCGACTTGTTAGTTCTCTCTGAATATCTTGTAACGACGTTGCGGCTGTTTCGACGCGTTGCGTGTTTTTCGCAAGAGTTGCTTTGGACAGTTGAAACTTCCTCATCAGATCGACTGGGCATTTAGAGACTATTTCTTTGTTGACTTCTTCCATTTGCTCCTTTTTTGACATGATCGAGAGTGTTAAGCACTCGAGGAAATCAGGCATTTAAACTACGCAACAACAAACGCCTTTTGCTGTATTTTGAATTAATTAATATTGCTGGAAGAAATCAAGCATTGTTAAGAATTTTTTCCACGTACATCAGTAAAAGGATAAATCTTAAATAACGTAGTAAGGTAATAAAAAGAATTGATTGTACCTCTGTTAGCCGTCAATTTTCGACATTTAAAACGACTTGGGGGGTCTTCACAAACCCCTCTGAAACGGAAATTCCGAGTGGATGGGGGGTTAAAATGAAAAAACCTTCCGTGGGGGTATGGATATTTTCTGGAACTGCACAATTTCTGATCCGGTTTTGCTTTCTGACCTAGGTCAGCGGTGGCCTGGTAAAAGTTTTTGGTCCCCTGCCCTGGGTAATCAGGGAGGTGTGGGGATTTTGATCAATGATCGATTTCAGGGTTCGGTTATTTCATGGCGAAAAGATTCTGACGGTAGAACTCTTAGCCTTCTTTTAGATTTAGGTAATGTCCGTATTAATGTTGTTAATATTTATGCTCCTGCTAATCCAACTGATAGAAAACGGTTTATTGATTCGCTGCATGAGTTTTTCATTCCTTTGGATGGTATTATATTGGGGGGAGATTTCAATTGCTATGATTCGATAAGTTTGGTGGAAATGTGACAATTGCTAGTTATTTCTCTGATTTTAAATCTACGTTTAGACTTACTGATATCTGGAGAAAACTCCATCCAAGAGCTCCTGAGATGACTTGGTTTAATTCCGATTTTTTGCTGGGTAGTCGTCTAGATAAATTTTTGCTTTCTTTGTGCCTCTTGGGTTTTGCTAAGTCTTGCTCGATTTCCCCATGTGCTTTTTCTGATCATGATTATGTCGATTTAGTTTTGGACTTTCAGGATATTAATCCTCGTGGTCTTGGGCTGTGGAAATTTAACAATTCCCTTCTTGATGACGATGATTCTTGAAAATTTACGTCTTATCGTATTACTGAGCTTATTGATTGCCAAGTTAGTTTCTCATCCATTAAGCTGTGGTGGGATTTCCTTAAGCAATCCATCAAACAGGAATATATCGCTTTCTCCAAAGATAAGAACAAGCGCCTTTCCCGTGAAAGGGTGCTTGTCACCAACAAACTTATTGTTTTTAAACGTGATCTTGTACAGGGGAGGGATGTCAGCATTCCTCTTATTAATTCCCTGGAAGCTGACCTTTCATCGCTTAGTTGTCGTGCCCTTGATGGTGTCAAGATCAGGAGTCGTGCCCGCTGGTTAGAGGAGGGCGAAAAGCCCTCTCGTTATTTCTTTCGGCTCGAGAAAGAGCGTGTCGAGAAAAATTTTGTTCATTCTATTTATGATTTGAATGGATCTGAAGTCCATAGCTGTGAGGAAATTGAGCAGGCTCATGTACAATTTTATACCAACCTTTTTGCGGTAGAGCCAATTGATTGTGATGCTCAGTCTGCTTTACTTAGTGAGGTGCATGCATCTCTCTCCCAGCCGAATTGTGATTCTTGTGAGGGGGGTATATCCTTAGATGAGTTATTTAAATCCCTTAAGACCATGAATACTGGTAAGGCCCCGGGCCCTGATGGCCTTTCGGTCAAATTCTTTTCCAAATTTTGGAACCTTTTAGGTTCTTGCGTATGGCAGGTCATCTCGTGTTGCTTTTCCGATGGTGTTTTGTGCTTCTCAATGCAGTCAAGCATCACTAGACTGGTTTATAAGAAACGTGGGGATATCAAGGACCTTAAGAACTGGCGGCCTATATCACTACTAAATGTTGATTATAAAATCTGTTCGAAGGCTATTGCCTTACGTCTCTCTAATGTCCTTGATTCGATTGTTGACCCCGATCTGACCTGTTCCATTCCTGGTAGGTCTATTTCTAGGTCTGTTACCTTGCGTGATACCTTAGATTATATGGAGCAAACGAATGAGACTGGTATACTAATTAGCCTGGCCCAGGAGAAAGCCTTTGATCGGGACTTTCTTATGGCCTTACTTCAGCGTTTCGGCTTTGGGCCTGATTTCTGTCATTGGATTCAAACTTTCTATCACGAGGCACATATGCGAATCATCCTTAATGGATGGTTAACTGACAAAGTCCCTCTTTTGCGCGGCGTCAGACAGGGAGATTCACACACATTGAACGGGGCGAACGAGTCGCCACATTCGTTAAAATCACCCGGGATATTCCCAAAAAGATCGTGCTTGCGGGCATTGAAGTTGGCTTCAAATATTCCGGACAGCCGGCCACATGTTACCGCTGCCAATCAACGGAGCATGTGGTCAAGGACTGTCCTAAACAACGCCGCCCACCTCCCCCTCGGGCTAACCTTGCCGAAGAAGAGAACCCCGAACCCAACGACGATTTCATGGATCTTTCTACCGCCCCGAGCTTGTTCGCAAACCCATCTCGGTCCCCATCCTACGCAGAGGCAGCGACCCCTGGAGAATCTGGCAGCTATGATGACGTTGATTGGGTTGAAATTGAAAGAGAGGAAAGGGAAAAAATGGATCAACTCCTAGCCTCTCAGGGTCGTAAACGCAAGTCCCCCCGGGCACTGGCAGTGACGACGAGCAAGCCGCTCCGATTAAAAAAACCTGTGACGCCGAGCGCCTCCGACCTGCCAGCGACCAATACCACTGCTCCGAAGGCGACACCGCTAGTACCTCAGCCAACAAAGCCGTAACCCAACATAATTTCCTACAACCTCCGCCACAAAGCTCAAAGCCCTCCTTGATTCCCCAGGCCACCCCTCCGCTGGCCGGCCTAAAGAACTTTCTCACCGCTCTCAGCGCCCCCGGACAACATAAAACACTTCTGATGAACACTGTACCAGCTGACCAGTATTATCGCTGCCGAGATTACTTCCTGCAGCACAAGTTCGGCGACTTCTCAACGGACAAGAAAGGCCACCCGACTGAAAAAGATTGCGCCACGTGGGCACCGCTTCAGGGCACTATCAAACAGGATGCTTTTGCTAAACTGCTCACCAGTTTCAAAGACATCCAGACGTGCTTTTGCGTTTTCACCTCTGACTAACTCATAGCCTATCATTCATAGGGTACACTTATATTTTTCCCCTTGTTATGGCTGTGTCCATTTGTACGCTTAACGTAAATGGCATCGCTGAACCTCATAAACGCGAAAAAGTATTTCAGCATTTACTAGATCAACATTTTGACATCTATCTCCTCCAGGAGACACATTTACCAGATGTCACGCAAGGTAAGCTTTGGCATAATCAATGGGGTGGCCGCGCACTTTGGTCTCCAGGTACAAATAGATCGGCTGGGGTGGGCCTTCTTTTTCACCCTGGGAGCGTGATTGAAGTCCTAGGCCACAATATTTATAGGGACGGCCGCGTCCTCTCAGTAAAACTAAAACTCCAGGAGCACACCTTTCAAATCATCAGTGTGTATGCTCCCGATCGCGAGACATTTTTCGGAAACCTGTGGTGTCTCGCTTTTCGCAATGTTGACACTATTGTGGCCGGTGATTTCAATTGCATGCCTGATATCCATTTAGATAAATGGGGAGGCGATGACATCTTTGGCGATAAGGGAATAACGCATCTGCACCCTTTTGCAGATTCACTTTCTCTTGAGGATGTTTTCCAAGTGAAAAACCCGTCCACCAAATTCTTCACTTGGTTCAACGGCCCACACTCGGTCGGTTGCCAGTTAGACCGCTTTTATACCCCTACCGCGTGGAGATCACAAGTGCGTGACCACACGTGTGCTCCTTTCTCATACTCAGACCACCATATGGTATCTATTAAGTTACAACTGGGGCATTCTAATCCCCGCGGGCGAGGCATCTGGAAATTTAACACGCGACTGTTAAAATCAGAAGATTTCTGTGCCGCAGTGAATAATTTCTGGCCTCAATGACAATCAGAAAAACCTGTATTGACCGATCCGCGGGTTTGGTGGGATGCAGGAAAACTACAACTTAAGGAAATTGCCATCACCCAGAAAGAAAGTGCTTTTGAGTCTGACCCAGCATCATCAATTAACGAAGAATAGTAGTCCATTTTAGTAGTGAAGATAAGGTTTTTAAGTAAAAGGCACTGCGTAACGTATGCTTGGCGATCAGTTAACAGACCAGAATGACGCCAGCGCCGTTCAAGTTTGCATCGTTGAGTCTTTTCGGTTGCAATTTCTTCACTGTACCAGGGAGCCGCAGGACGTTGAATAACAGTCTTAGTCTGCAGCGGAACGTGCTTATCAAGAATGGATGATAACACAGAATCATACTGATCAGACAGTTCAGCAAGTACAGTTTTTGGTGATGAGTATAAAGCTGAATTGACAATATCATGTTGAAAATCATCAGTGTTAATGGACCGAAACTTTTGGTAATTTATTTGCTTCTTTATGTTTGGCGGTTTATCTACATGCAAGTTGCAGTGTAGGGCTAGATTATCGGAGATTACAGGGTCATGGACAGAGAAATTCGTGGCAGTCAATTCATCCTCCCGTGTAATAATGAGATCAAGAGTATTATTATCCTTATGTGTTGGAACTTTGATGTGCTGGGTCAAATTAAATGTATTAAGGAGATCAAGGAAATTAAGAGCAGCGCCATCGTTACCATTATTAACAGCGAAATTGAAGTCTCCAACGATTAGCAATTTCCCTGGAGAAGAGACCATCGATTCCAGAAATGAAGAAAATTCCGTAAAAAATAAGGACGAAGTTAGACCATTAATGGAGGATGGTGGAGGACGATAAACAACCACTATACGCATGGTTAGTGATCTCGTATGAAGCAACACTTCCATTAACTCGAATGATCGAAATGTCCGAGTTTGGAGCTTCTTTATTTTCAGATTTTTCTTGAAAAGAAGTCCAACACCACCGCCAGTTCCCGTTGTTCTTGGAACGTGGTTGAAAACATAGTCTTGTGGACAAATATCACGTATGGTGAAATAGCATTCATCATCAGACTTGAGCCAGGTCTCTGTGATTGCTAAAATGTCAATTTTGTTATCCACGACATAGTCTTTGATATGCAATGTTTTGTTGTTAATAGATCTGGCTTTAACACACATAATTGAAGTAGCTTGGTGGATGGTTTGGAAGGTTGAAACGGTAGACGGTTAATTGATATAAGATTATTCAAGTTTCGGCTTCTGTGTACAGTGTCAGATTTTGAATAATTAACCTGCGTCGGCTGTGCAGATCTATTCGAAACAACCATTTCAATCTGTCGACGACCATCGTTTCCTAACTGAGAAATCAGATTACTGTCAGCATATTGTCGACTGTACCCGAACAGAAGGTGATTTCTGGAAATAACAGTAAGATAAGTAGACCACACTCGACGAATATTCAACAACTGTTCAGAAGAATAACAGATCGACGATCTTGTACTCACATGCAAATTAGCTTCATTTCGGTTGTTCACACACAATTCAAAATCTTGAGGATTAGAAGCAGTATAGTTCGGACCAGGATTACGATGGATATCCATAAAAGTCGTAAAGTCAAATGCATGATCACAATCGGGAATGCTTAGGCATGTTTGGCCGTGCTTAGACCATTTGTAGATAGCGAAGCGAAGTCGGTAAGGTTGACCAATTCTCGATTGTAGCTTCACATGAGCGGTAACAAGAGATGAACCATAAAATCCAGTGAGAAGGTAGCAAATTCTTGATGGATGAAACAACATATCTTTCCAACGATCCTGAGGTGATTTTCCCAACGTTCGAAAGCAGCAATGATTAAAAGACATAGCAAAAAATAAAAAAACAACAGAGAGCATTGAGTATCGTGGCGGCCATGCCTGTTCAGTTCAGCCGGGCCAGAGTACCTAGCTTGAGAAGAAATGTGGGGCGGATCGGTGGATCTCCGCTGTCAAATTGGATGACGGATCAATCGTTTCTTCTCCTACTGATCTTTGTGGTGCCTTTGCTGACTTCTATTCATCTTTGTTTTCGGCGACTCCTACTGACTCCGTTCTTCGTGACTCTCTGCTTAGTAACGTTTCCCGGTATGGCTGCTCTTTGCGAAGGACACCTCTCGTCTGCCGAATGTCTGGCTGCCCTTCAAGGAATGGGCAGGCATAAGGCTCCTGGTCTGAACGGTCTCCCCATGGAGTTCTATGTGAAGTTCTGGCCCATTTTGGGTTCTGATCTTGTAAATGTCCTTAATTCATGTCTTGATGCTGGGTGTCTGTCTTTGTCACAATGTCGTGGTGTTATCTCTTTATCTTTCAAGAAGGGAGATCGTTTGGACCCCAAGAATTGGCGTCCGATCTCCCTCCTAAATGTTGATTACAAACTAGCGTTGCGTGTCATTGCAGGTCGACTTCTAAAGGTCATCCACTTGGTGGTTGAGAAAGACCAGACTTGCTGGGTTCCCAGTCGTTATATTGGTGAAAATGTGGCTTTGTTACGTGATGTCGTATACTATTCTACGTCTTTTGATACCCCCGTCGCCATCCTCTCCCTGGATTAGGAGAAGGCATTTGACAGAGTGGACTGGGCTTTCATGCGGTCCATGCTGTCTACTATGGGCTTTGGCCCCTCTTTCATTTGCTGGGTTAATTTGTTTTACAATCGTGTCCAAAGTGCTGTTAATGTTAATGGTTACCTGTCTCCTTTCTTTAATTTGTCTCGTGGTGTTCGTCAAGGTTGTCCTCTTTCCCCGCTACTTTATGTCCTCGTGTCTGAAATCCTGGCTGTCAACATTCGCTGTAACCCCCGCATTTCTGTTCTTTCTCTCCCTGGTTCGCCCTCCTTATCTCCGATCTCTCAATATGCAGATGATACCTCCCTTATTTTGTCATCTGACGACTTGATCAAGGCCACTTTTGAGACGTATAATCTCTACGAAAAGGCCTCTGGCTCCAAGCTGAATCGTGCAAAATCGAAGGGTCTTTGGCTTGGTAGCTGGAGGGGTCGAACTAATCCTCCAGTCGATCTTGATTGGTTGTCTGTTAAGCTAAAAGTTTTGGGATCGGGGATCTAATTGAAGATAATTGGCGGCCCCGTCTTATTGCCATCGAGAAAGTGTTGTCCTCTTGGCATTCCCGTTCTTTGTCCTTTCATGGTAAGTCTCTGATTATTAATGCTCTTGCCCTCTCTCGTATTTGGTATGTTGCCTCGCTCGTCTTTATGCCGCCTTGTATCGCACATGAGCTTTGTTCTTTGGTGTTTAAGTTTTTTTGGAGTGGCAAACGTGATCTTGTTGCTCGTTCTGTTGTTGTTCAGTCCCCGTTGTTTGGTGGTTTTTCTGTTGTGGATGTTAAATTGAAGGTCTGGTCCCTTGTGGCTCAATGGGTGAAACGTTTTGCTTCTTCTCGTTCTGGTTGGGTTTTGTTTATGTCATTTTGGTTTGATTTGTGCTTAAATGCCACTCCGCATGATGTTTTTGCTGCTCTGTTTTCCATTCATCTTGGTGACCTCCCACCTTTTTATAAGTCTGTTGTGGTTGCCTGGCGTGAGTTGGGCGGTGCTTTTTCTGCCTCCCGTTCTTCTTTGGTTTTTGGTTCTGCTAGTCCCCATGTTTGTGTCCCTGTTTCTGCTATGACCACCAAGTCCTGCTATCTGTGCTTATTGTCTGAAAGAATTGCTGACCCTCATTGTGTTGGAAAATTTGCTCCTTCGTTTGGTCCGTTGTACTGGTCTACTATGTGGCATTCTCTGTTCTTTTTTGATTTGGATCGTAAAGTCATTGACCTCAACTGGAAGATTGCTCACGGTGTGCTCTACACCGCTGAGCGTCTTTCTTCTTTTGGCCTTGCTGTCCCGTTTCAGTGTTTTTGTGGTGCTCCTGTGGAATCTCTGACTCATCTGTTTTTTGCTTGTCATTTGGCTCAAAGTGTTTTGTCTTGGCTTCAGTCCTTGATGTTTTCTTTTAGTCCCATGTCTCCTGTTTTGCAGCCTCGTCATTCTCTTTTTGGTCTTGATCCTTCCGAGTTACGTGCTACTCCCCGTATTTTTGTCTATATGTTGAATGTTTGTAAGTTTTTCATCTGGCAGTCTCGGAACGATTTTCGTTTTCGTGGTGTGCAACCTGGTGCTGTCTCCGTCATGGAAAGTGTGAAGTCATGTGTCAAGTTTAACCTGCCGCTTTTCTTCAAGCGTTTCAAGTCCCGTCGTCGTCGACACTATTTTCATCGTCAGTGGAGTGCGCGTGGAGTGGTGGCTTCTGTCGTCGACGGTGAGCTTACTCTTTGTTTGTAATTAACTCGTCTTGTTTTTGTGTCCTCTGGTGCTGGGTCTCCTTTATTGGTGTACTGCACAGGGGCTTGTGTCCGTTCTGGTTTTGGTTTGCCTGTGTTTCGTCGTGTCTTATGTACTGGTTGGGTGGGTTTAGTAATTTTTAAGGAGGAGGCGAGGTTCGATCCCTTGGCGAAGTTGGTGTTCTGGTGAACCCTCCATTTTAGGTGGACCCATCCCTTCGGGGATGGATGAGTCTGTCGGTCGGCGGGCATTGCACTTCCCGTAAGGGAGCCCAGCCATCCACCTAAAATACAAAAAAAAACTTACCTGACATGGGACTGTATGGCCGGAGGCCCTACCCGGCCCTACCCGGCCCTACCCGGAGGCCCTACCCTTCTGGGGGCCCTTCCCGCCTGTGCTTATCTTGCTTTTGGTAAGTTTTTGGCATTTGTTTTTTGGGCCTCGCCCTTTGTGCTTTTTTGTAATGTCTGGTCGTGTGGCTAGGCCTAATACTCTGGTAATTCAGTGCCCAGATGCAGTTGCTACTTTGTCTGAACACGATTTAATGGTTGAGCTTTTTAAGTCCATCCCAAAGTTGGTGGTTCATGCTTGCCAGTTTCTGCCAAAAAACTATGTTCGGGTCACGTTTAAAGACCAGGCCTCGCAGGATCTGGCCCTAATCAAAGGTGTTTCTGTGCGTGGCTTTCAGCTTAATATTTTTGAAGCGGATCCTAAAGCCACGCTTGTTTATTGCTCCTGGGTACCGGTCAAACTCTCTACTGATTCTATCCGTCATGCAATGTTGGTATATGGTCACGTCCTCGAGTGTCAGTGTCAAGTTCATCCTGATTTCCAAGACATTGAGTCTGGTGTCCGCATTGTACATGTGAAGTTGTCCAGCCAAATCCCTGAGGTCATTCGCGTTCTTAATTTTCCTTGTAAGATCTATTATCGTGGCCAGCCAGTCTTGTCGGTCATGTAAGAAGATTGGTCATCTCAAGGATAAGTGCTTCCGCTGTCGGCCGGCCAACCATCTGGCTCGAAGTTGCACTAATGCGTGGAATGTAGAGCCTCCACCTCCTGTAGCTCCAGCAGCTCCTGCAGCTTCGCTAGCCCCGGCAGCTCCAGCGGCCCCAACGGTTCCTACAGCCCCAGTAGCCCCTACGGTTCCAGCAGCTCCAGCGACTCCTGCAGGCCCTGCCATTCCTCATCCTCCTGCTGTTTCTGCACAGGTCCATCCTGCGCCTCAAGCTTCGTCACGGGATCCTTTGGTTGCTGATCTTACCTTGGTTCCTGACTCACCACTTCCGTTTTCTGGCATGCCCCCTTTGGAGAATCTTCCGGGGGATTCTTCTGGTCCTCCTTTGGATGGTGCTTTGGATCAGCAGAGTTTTTTGGTCAATCAACCTCCTCATCCTGGTGCTTCAGTCCCGAATCCGTCTCTTCCGTATTAGGATGGTCCTAGCCTTGACTCTACTCTTACTTTAGGTGCTAGTTCTGTAGGGAGCCCATCTGGCTCTAATATATCTAATGTAGGGGACCCTAAGAGTTCCAGTATAACTAAGGTAGGGGGCCAAAAAAGCCTCACTAATAGTAATCTTAGTGTATCTAATGTAGGGAGTCAAAAGAGCTCCACTTATAGAAGTGTTAGTTCCGGGGTGGGCCAAAGTATTCTAGTGTGGTTAGCCAAATTCCAAATTCCCAAATTCTATTCCCCCAAATTCCAAAACGCCTGTTTCTGCTCAAAATTCAGCCTCTTGTCCTGTTCCAAATTCTGGTTTGGATCCTGATGTCCAAATTGTCGGTTCAAATTCTGTCAGTCCTGTGGATTCTGAGATGGATGGTGTTGATGACTCCTTAGTGGATGCTGATGATCTTTCTCTTGAGGAGATTAGGGCTCTTAGGAGACTTCTTTCTCCTTCCAATGTCAAGAGGATTGGTCTTGGTCGCCTTTCAGGTGATCATAGTTTGAAATCTAGAAGTGAGTCTGGTGGGAGATCTAAGGGTAAGTACAAATGATTGCTCTTTCATGGTGGCCAAATTTGTTGTTGCTTTTGTGATGGCTTTGGTGGTCACGATTAATATCAATGGGCTCCGTGATCCTGTTAAGAGGTTGTCTTTCTGTCATTGGTTGGTTGGCTTTAATTTTGATATTGTCTGTCTACAAGAGTTCCATTGTATTAGGGCAGACGAGGTCAAATCCTGGTTCCCTGGCGTGCCCACTCTTCTCTGTGGGGATTTTAATTCAGTCACGGACCCGTGTTGTGATCGAAGGAGTGTCAGTGGTCAGTCGGTGACTGATACTCCAGATCTCCTTGCTTCTTTGTTTCGTGACCTTTCCTGTGTGGATGTATGGCAGTCGTGCCATCCAGACCGGCAGGCTGTCACTTGGCTTCGTCCTGATGGCACCCGTGCCTCCAGGATCGATCTTGTTGGTTGTCATGTTTCTTGGCTGCCTTTTGTTTCGTCTTGTGGGATTTTTGCTTGTCCTGTTTCCTTGTCTCCCCGATGCTGTCCCTCATGGTCCTGGCTTTTGGAAGCTGAATACTTCGGTTTTGGCTGAGTCTGACTGTATTAGTCTGATCTCATCTTTCTGGTCTACCTGGCAGAATTCAAAGGACTCCTTCCCGTCTCTCTTGGATTAGTGGGATTTAGGGAAGATGAGGATTAAGTCTTTGACTATTAGTTATTGTCGTCGTCGTTCTGCGGTAAAGACAGCTCGTTTCAAATTGTTATCTGAGCAGGTGGCCAATTTAAAATCTTTGGTTGACCAGGGTCAGGTCTCTGCGCTCTCCGCCTATAAGGATGCTCTTTCCGGGCTTCAGGAATTCTCTCTTGAGGAGGCTCGTGGTGCACAGGTTTGTTCCCGTGCAAGGTGGGTTGAAGAGGGTGAATCATCGACAGCCTACTTCTTCCGTCTTGAGAAGAAGCGTAACACTGAGAGTATTATCTCTTCTCTTAAGGTTGGTGGTCCCTGGTTTCATCTACGGAGGATCTCTTAGCTGCGGCTGCTAACTTCTATAAGAGCCTTTATAGTTTCTGTGAGACTGATCTTGTGGTTCAGGAGGAGCTGCTTTCTAATCTTTCTTTGTCTCTTTTCTCTGAGGCTGACTTGTGTGAGGGTGATTTGACTGTTTCCGAATGCCTCAAGGCAGTTCAGGGTATGGCCGAAAGAAAAACACCAGGTCTTGATGGTCTGCCAGCAGAGTTTTCCCTCGCTCTTTGGCCTATATTGGGTTCGGATTTGGTTGATGTCTTAAATCATGCTTTTCGTGTTGGTTTTTTGTCTGTGTCGCAGCGCCGTGGTCTTATTAATCTCGTCTTTAAGGCTGATGATCGGACCTTGCTTAAGAACTAGGGCCCTATCTCTTTGTTGTGTGTCAATTATAAGATTGGTGCCTGGGCTATTGCTGGTCATCTTCTTTATAGACAGTGATGTCCCCTGATCAGTCGGCAGGTGTTCCTGGCCGGTTCATAGGCGAAAATGTTGCCTTTGTTCATGCGGCTATTCAGTATGCGTCTGATAATGATCTCCCTCTGGCTGTCCTTAGTCTTGACCAAGAAAAGGCTTTCAATAGAGTCCATTGGAACTGTTTGTTTTGTACCCTTGAGCGTTTGGGCTTTGGCCCTTCATTCTTCAAGTGGGTTCAGACTCTGTATTCTGGTGTCCAGCGTTCTGTCATCGTCAATGGCCATCTTTCCGAGTTCTTTAACTTGCAGAGGGGGTTCATCAGGGTTGTCCTCTTTCCCCCCTCCTCTACGTCCTGGTTGCCGAGACCTTGGCCGCCACTCTCAAAGTTTGTCTGCGGATCAAAGGCTTGTCGTTTCCTGCTCCTTTGCCTTCCCCTAGTTTTCTTTCTCAGTACGCGGATGATACCTCCATTCTTGTCACCACTGATGACTCCATCCTTGCAGTCTTTGAAGTTTTTGATTGGTATGAACTCGGGTCTGGTGCTCGTCTCAATCTGTAAAAGTGTAAGGGTTTGTGGGTCGGTGCTTGGAAGAATCGTGTGTCTGGTCCGGTTGACATTCGCTGGTCGTCGGTCAAGTTGCGCTGTCTGGGCTCCTTTCTTGGTCCGGGTGATCTGTCTCATGAGAACTGGGATCCTCGGATTCAAGCTCTTCGGAATCTACTGTCTTCTTGGTGTCAGTGTTCTCTTACCTTCCAGGGCAAGGCTCTTGTCATTAATGCCTTGGCTCTCTCGGGTCTTTGGTACCTTGGGTCTTGGGTCCACCTGATTGCGTCATTTCTGAGATCAACAAGGAGGTTCTCTCGTGTTTCTGGTCCCGGAAAAAGGATGTTGTTTGTCGGCCCAAGTCGGCTGGTGGCTTTGGTGTTGTGAATGTCTTGGCCAAATTCCATGCCCTTCATGTGGCCTGGGTCTGCCGTTTTTGTCAGTCGTCCTCAAGTTAGACTTTGTTTTTCAAATTGTTCTGTCTGCAGTTCTTTGGTGATGACCCATGTTTAGTTCTGGCTGATCCGGCTTTTTACCCCTATGATTTGTTGCCATCCTTTTACTCTTCGATGTTTCGTGAGTGGGGTTTGTTGGGTGGCTATGGGGTCTTTCCCAATTTGGCTTTTTTTAAGTCTGGTTCAGAGATGTCTGTTGATTGTTTATCTGTTAAGCTGGCTTATTCGTGTCTGTGCCCCTCGGCAGTTCCTCACTGTGTTTCTAAGTTCTGACCTTTGTTTGGTGAACTGTATTGGTGTTCCACTTGGTCCCAGGTTCATGTAATGCCTTTCGCTCATCACATGGCTGACTTTTCTTGGTTACTCGCTCACAGTGTTGTCCTTACTGCTGACCGTCTTCGCTCATCTTTTCGTATGTCTTCTGTTTCTCCTGATTGTTTTTGTGGTGCCCCGTTGGAGACTGCTGGTCATTTGTTTTTTGAGTGCCCTCTGGCCCAAAGTGTTCTGGCCTGGGTACAGTCTTTGTTAACCCTTGCTGTTCCCTCTGCCCCGTCCTTGTGTCTCCGTCACATGTTTTTTGGTTTTGATGTTGCTGAATCCACGGTCATCCCCCTGGTTATTCCTTGTCTGCTTAATTTGGCTAAACACCGCATTTGGTTGGCTCGGAATGATTTTCGTTTTAGGAACCAGCTGCCTTCTGCAGTGGACGTTATTGCCGCGGTCCGCTCTCGGGCTTCTTTTGTTCTCAAGTTCTGGTTTCCTAAGTGTGCTAGCCGGATTTTTATTCAGCAATGGGGAGCATCTGGTTTCATTGTTCCAGTCTCTGGCGATGTTGTTCGGTTTAATTTTTAGGTTCTTTAGTTAATCCAAAGTCGCACGAAAAGTATCCATGTGCATGCCTTGTACAGTTTTCTGTTACCCTTCAACTGTTTTGTTCTGTGTCTCTCCTATCTTTCCTCTTGTTTTGTCTTTGTCCTTGGTCTATGTCTAGTCTATGTGTCTAATCTTGCCTGGGGAGAGGCTAGGTTTGATTCCTAGGCGGCGTTTGGCCCGGGTCATAAGTCAGCGGAATGCCCAAAGGATCCTCTTTGCAGTATTTGCATGAAGTCCGAGCATCCTGTCTCTGAGTGCCCTTTTCTTGTTTACAGTGCTAATGTCGTCCCTGCAGAACAGGCGGCCACTTATGCTGAGGCGGCTAAACAAAGCCGACCAGCCACAGCAACCCCATCTGCTACCGAGACTTTGGGAACGAGCCAGAAGAAAAGTCAATCGTCCACTGAGATGAGTGCAACAAAGGAGAAAAGCGCTTCCCAAGCAGCGAGCGATCGCCCAGAAAGGAATGCCAGAGAGGAAAATGACAGGAGAGAGAGGAGCCAGCAAGACGACCGTGAGCGTGATCGTCCGGAAAGACGAGCGGATAGAATGGAGAGAGGTTCAGATGATCGGCGTGGTTCAGGAAGTAGAAGCGACAGAGATGACCGTGATGATCGTCCATTGCATCCAAGTCGGGATTGGAGTAATTCGCGTGAATGCCCCTTGCGTGACTACGATCGTCATCCCGATCGGTACTACGAGAAAGACCGTGACCACTGTCACCATAGAGACTATTCACCCAATCTTTATAGTAGTGAAGAAGGTGGTTATGATGACTGAGGATTGGGGCGACCATGAAGGAGTGAGGACGTGCTTTCATCCGCTCTGCTTCGTTTGAATGTCAAAATATAATCTTTAGCGTCAATTTTATTTTATGGCTGAGCTGCCCAGTAATTTGAAACAGAAAACAAGAAATAGTAGTGGCTCGGAAGTTGTTTCTCCTGACGGCAAGAGAATTTGTGAAGGAAGCAACAAAGAAATCAACTCAAGTGCTGATGACAACGGCAAGAAGTATACGCCAGCTTCAACCATGACAGAAATAATTACTCAGCAACTTCAACAGGTACTGGAAAGGCTTGTGTGCGTAGAAGGCAAATTAGATGGAGTTCTCGAGAAGGTGCAGCGTCTAGAAACTGCTTTGAGCGGCATCAAGTCAGATATAACTGAGCTGCAAAGCAAGGCAACTCAAATGAAGAAAGTTTCTGACAACATGGAGGCGGGATTAAACAACTTAAATACAGAGGTGGAAGAACTGCGTAAAAAAATTGGCGAGAACGAAAAAGAAATTAAACTGATAAACGATCACTGTCTCTATCAAGAAGTCTACAACAGAAGGGAGAATTTGTGCTTTTTGGGCTTCCCTGAAGCGACTAGCAATGAAGAAGTTGCAAGCGAAACTATCTATCAGTTCTTGGAGAGGGGGTTGGAGCTTGTAGGTGTAAGAGACATTGAGTTTCAGCGCGTGCATCATATTGGTAAGAAAAAAGCAGGTGCAATTAGACCAATTATCGCGCGCTTCCTAAGATTCCCCGACCGGGAGCGTATTTTCAGAGATGTCACAGAGGTGAGAGTATTCACAGATTTGCCTAAGGAAATTCAGGAAAGACGCAAGAAGCAAGGGCCAAAATTAAAAAAGGCCAGAGAAGAGGGAAAAGTAGCCTCGTTCGATAGGAAGGAACCCGACAAGCTGTATATTGATGAAC
>CM042748.1:38375315-38395315 GCA_022496165.2 Catalaphyllia jardinei | reverse complement strand
TGCTAACCACCCGAGTGTTAAGCTTATTATTGAAAATGGCGATGTGCAGTCATTTAGCTTCTCGACAGTGAACGAGAATTATTTGAAGAACATCTTGGACAAACTCAACCCAGGGAAGGCTGTTGGCTGTGATTCCATTTCACAAAGACTTTTACGCATATCTGCTCCAGCCATCGTGCAACCACTGACCAGACTTATCAATCACTTCATCACTAATAGATTATGGCCTACAGTCTGGAAGAGCAGCAACATCTCTCCAGTTTTTAAGAAGGAGGATGAAACTAAGAAGACTTGCTATCGCCCCGTCTCTATTTTAACAGCTCTGTCAAAGATATATGAGCGAGTTGTAACGGACCAAATTTATACCGCATTTGTTCCAAGGCTCTCACCCAACCTCTCTGGATATCTTAGTGGACACTCTTGTTGTACAGCTTTGCTGAAGATGGTTGAAGATTGGCGATTGAGACTTGATGATAGGGAGGCGGTTGCCACTGTTGCAGTTGACCTGAGTAAAGCTTTTGACTCTGTGTGCCATACCCTTTTGATTGCGAAACTGAAGGCGTACGGTTTTACTGAACAAGCTCTGGAGCTAATGTCATGCTATCTGACAGGCCGGAGGCAAAGAGTCAAACTTGAGGGGGATGTATATTCTGACTGGAGAACTGTGAGAGCTGGGGTCCCGCAGGGGTCACTCCTTGGCCCTCTTTTGTTCAACATCTACATTAACGATTTGAACTATGGCATCACCAACACGTCCTTGCGGCTTTATGCGGACGACACCACAGAATACGCATCCGATGTTTCTCCTCTAGTCCTTGAATACGTTATCAACTGTGATCTCAACATATTATCATCCTGGTTCAGACAGAATTATTTGGAGATAAACAGTGCCAAAACTCAGGCAATGGCCATCGGTCCAACGCTATATCATTATGGTTTTCTTGTAGATAACAAGTCTGTGGACACAACAGAGACACTTAAGATTCTTGGAGTTACATTAGATCGTAAGCTTAATTTTACGAATCATGTGAAGGAGCAAGTGAAAAAAGCATGCGCTAAAGCAACTGCCTTGCGAAGAATACGCAAATTCATACCGATGGATGTTATGGGCCGCCTATATAAAGCGTTCATTTTACCGCATTTGGAGTATTGTGCGCCCTTATTGCTTGGTGTGGGTAAAACCCAGGTTAATAAACTAGAGGTCACGAACTATTATATTCTTAGATCGATTTTAGGTTTTGGCAGGCAAACCCCTTATGAGTTCCTTTTGAAGACTGTAGGCATTAGGTCGTTAAAACAGCGTAGAGAATTTCAGGCCTTAGTCCTTGTGTATAAATGTATACATAATCAGGCTCCAAGCTATATTCAAAATTTCTTTAAAATTAAGTCATGTTCCTATAATCTAAGGGGGTCTGGAACAATTTTGGAGATGCCTAAATGTAATTTGGAATGGCGACATAAGTCTTTTTCTTTCATTGCCGCCAGGACTTGGAACTCATTACCTCCATTTATAAGGGAAGCAGAGGATCTTTCAACTTTTAAACATTTATTAAATGATTATTATAAATGAAATAACGTTCTTACATATCTTTTTACATATTTACACAGATTATCAATTGTATATATTTTTTAAAAATTGCATATATTGTATTGTGTTATATTAATTGTATATATTGTTTTGCACGCACATGTTTTAACGAGCGCTTTCCGCTCCTAAATGTAGCGTGGTTAAATAAAGTATTGTATTGTATTGTATTGTATTGGGATTTAATTCAATACAGAATAAGTCAAGCGTCAATAAAATATGGCAAAGATAAGGCATGTAAAAGAAGGGAAAAGATTGCTGACATTGAGGCTGCCCTGACGACTTGTGAGGAAAAATGTGGGAGATGTCCTTCCTTCAAAAATCTTGAATTAGAAATTTTAAAATTAGAGTACAACAGCATATATGAAACTTAGCTCAAGGAGCAATTGTTCGATCCAGAGCAACTTGGTATGAAAAAGGAGAAAAGAGTAATAAATACTTTCTAAATCTGGAATCACATAAGAAAGCTAAAAGCTCCGTGTGCAAGGTGTTCAATAAGGATGGTATTTTAATTACTAACCCTAAAGAAATATTGCAAGAGATTGAGAAGTTTTACTCGGACCTGTATAAGGCTGATTCTCTAACGCCCTCCGAGAATTTACTAAGCTCTTTTCTAGAGAATCCAGAAATACCAACACTCACTGCAGAAAATGCACAGGCTTGAGAGGGGAAATTAGCGGTTGATGAATGCCTTAAGAGTCTTCAATTATTTGAAAACAATAAGTCGCCAGGTGATGACAGCTTAACTGCAGAATTTTATAAGGCTTTTTGGAATATCGTAGGTAATCTAATGGTGGAAAGTTTAAATTACTCTTATGATCATGGAGAATTATCGAACTCACAGAAGAGTGCTATTATTACACTTATTGAAAAAAAAAGACAAAGACAGGAGAGTTATAGCTAACTGGAGACCAATATCGCGAATCAATGTTGATGTAAAAATCGCCTCCAAAGACTCGAGGCTGTTCTACCTAGCGTCATTCATCACAATCAATGTGCATATGTCAAGGACAGAACTATTTGTGATGCCGTAAGGTCTATCGAGGATATTTTGCACTACACAAAAAGATACCAAATTGAAGGAAGGTTGATCTCAATTGATTTCAAGAAAGCCTTTAACTCTGTAAGCAGAGATTTCCTGTTTCGCACTGTCTGCTTTTCATTTCGGACCCTCTTTTAGACAATGGATTCAAACATTTTATAACAATATATCAAGCTGTGTTTTGAACAATGGTTCTTCCACTGCCCCATTCGAAGTTCAGTGGGGGGTTAGGCAGGGAGATCCGCTGTCCTATTTGTTGTCTTAGAGATTTTGACTATTAGTATATGGAGCAACAAGAATGTTCAGGGTACTATGGTGGATGGAGAAGAAATTAAATTGGAACTCTTTGCAGATGGCTTAACCGCTTTTTTGATGAATGATACCTCTTTATTGAACTTTTTAGAACTTTTAAACAGCTTTGGATAGTGTTCTGGTCTGAAAATAAACCACGATAAGTCGGAAATGAAGTTACTGGGAGATTGTGCTCACTCGTCACTCAGCCACACCCTTTTTAAAACTATTAAAATAAAAACTTATGTTAAAATTCTGGGGATTCATTTTACATATGATTATCGCGTTAAACAAAAGTTGAACTTTGACGAATTAATCACTTCGTAAAAATGAATGTGTGTAATATGTGTAAAGAGGTTCACCGTGTACGTGTGTTGTATGTACATATATTTGTAAGTGTATTTAACTTTCTAAGATGGAAAAAATTAATAAAATAAAAAAAATTATGATGACCGGGATCGTGACTGCCGTAAGCACTACCGTAGATAAATGCCTTTAATCCTTCAGATAACTATTAATGCGACTGAAATGTGCTTCACTTGATGTTCGTGGCATTGCTTCGCATTCAAAAAGTGAATTGATTGCATGTTTTTCTCCTGCAGGAGACCCACGTCTCTTGTAAACAACATACAGAAACGTTTGAAAAACTCTGGCGTGGTCGGTGCCTTTGGTCCTTTGGGACTGGCAGGTCTGCTGGCGTCGCTTTAGTTCTTTCTTCCAAGTTTTTGGGCAAGATATCGCGCTATGTTTTTGATTCTGACGGTCACATCTTGAGTGTCTTAATTTAACATGACAATGTTTCTCTTAATTTAGTCAATGTTTATGCTCCAAATACTGTTTCCGATCGCAAAGTCTTCTTTGAAAAGCTTCATGATTTTTTTCTTTCCCGCGGTGATTTGATCATCGGCGGTGACTTCAATTGTGTTGACAGTTCTATCAACAAATTCCACTCCAATGATATTCATGGCACGGACAAGAAATCACTTCGGATTTCTCTTTAGTGGATGTTTGGCATAAATGCCACCCGCGCGTGGTGTCATTTACTTGGTCAAATGCTAACAAAACGCAGGCTTCCAGGCTTGATTGCTTTTTTGTTTGTAAATCGCTTTCTGATCAAGTTGCTTCTTGCAATATCTCCCCTTGTGTTTTCTCTGATCATGACTTTGTTGATCTTGATTTTTCTCTCAGTGGTGCTCCTCGCCGTACTAATGAAGTTTGGAAATTTAACTCCTCGCTTTTGTCTGATCCCGACTTTAACCAATTGATTATTAATGAGATCGAGAAGTGCAAACTAGCGGAAAACAACTTTAGTTCCCTTGGGGACTGGTGGGACGATCTAAAAGTTTGTTTTCGCAAAGTCTCTTACGAAGCAACTCATTTGAGCGAAAAATGCCTTGCACTTGGGCGATGATCATGCGGCTCCAGCTGTTAAGAATTTAGAAAGTGCACTTTCAACACTGATTTCTAAGGAGGCGGAAGGTGTCAAAATTCGATTCAGAGCACAATGGTTAGAGGAAGGCGAGAAAGCCACTCAATATTTTTTCGTTTAGAACTGAAACGTGCGGAGAACTTTTTTGAATCTCTTGTCGATGAAGCTGGTGTGGAGAGGTCTTCGCAGTTGGACTTGGAGTCCATTTTAGTCAATTTTTATTCTCGTCTCTTTTCAAAAGATTCCCTTGACATGCAAATTCAGACCGAGCTAATTGATAATCTCCAATTTTCTTTGAATGATTTGGAGCGTGAACAATGCGAAGGTTTGTTTACTAGAGAGGAGGTTCTTTCGGCTCTGCAGGGTTTGCAAACTGGCAAATCACCGGGGTTAGACCGGCTTCGTACTGAAGTTGATCTGACTTTTTGGGCTTCCCTTGGCTCGTTTCAGTTTTGAATGAACGCTTTCGTCTTGGCATCTTTACAGATAGCCAGCGTGAAAGTCTTCTGCGATTAATTAATAAGCGAGGTGAGAGGAATCTGGCCAAGAACTGGCATCCAATTTCGCTTCTTAATACAGATTATAAGATAGCCTCTAAAGTTATTACGGAGCGGCTTAAAACCGTTATGTCATCCATTGTACACCAGACCAGACCTGTAGTGTTCCTGGCAGATCGATTTTTTCCAATCTGCAGCTGATTCGTGACGTCCTTGGTATGGTTGATAAAACTAATGAGACCGGTATTCTCATCACTCTAGACCAGGAAAAAGCCTTTGATCGGGTTGATCACGAATTTCTGATGCGTGTTCTCAGCAAGTTTGGTTTTGGCCCTTTTTTCTGCGGATGGGTTAGTCTCTTTTATAAAAATGTCTTTTCCCACGTAATTTGCAATAGTAAGCTTACTAGTCCAATCTTTCTTAGCAGAGGGGTGAGACAGGGTTGCCCTCTCTCACCCCTCCTCTATGTTTTAGTCTCTGAGGTACTTTCCACTCAGATCTGCAATTCTAGGGAAATTGAAGGCTTCCATCTCCCTGGAGCCGGAGGTCTTCAGTTTAAGTTTCTCAGCACGCTGATGATGCGACGGATTTCCTAAAGACCGAGAGGTCTCTTTCTAAACTTCTTGAGGTGGTACATTATTTTGAAAAGGGGTCCGGGGCCAAGCTTAACACCGCCAAAACGGAGGCGATGTGGCTTGGTCGATGGCGGGATAACACTGCCACCCCGCACAGTCTTAAGTGGGTAAACGAAATGAAAATCTTAGGTGTTTATTTTAGCAATGTCCTGCTCTCGGTAGAGAATGATAATTGGAAGTCTAAACTGGATAAGCTTCAATCCGTTTTGAACCTTTGGAGCTGTCGAGAATTATCCTTCGTGGGCAGAGCTATGATTTTGAATGTTCTGGGGGCGAGTCGCTTTTGGCATGTTGCCAAAGTCCTCTCCCCTCCCACTTGGGTAGTCGATAGCTATAATAGTCTTGCATGGCCTTTTATCCGGAAAGGAAAAATGGAATGCATTAGTAGAGATCGCTGCTGTGCACCTGTTTTGAAGGGTGGCCTAAACATTGTCCACTTCCCGATGAAGTGTGGCAGTCTGCGCCTGTCGTGCTTCGCAAGCCTGAGAGATGAGTTTGGTTCGGAGAAATGGCACTTTTTGGCTCGCTATTTCTTAGGTAACCGTCTTGTCAAGTTCGATAGGCGTTTTAATTTTTATGTCTAATAGCATTCTGTCTTCAGCGATACCGTCTGGTTTTTACAAGCAGTGTCTGGATAAGTTGGCCATTCTGTTTTCTAAGTATGGCAGCTTACCTGACGACTTATCCTGTAAAAACATTTATCAGCTCTTATTGGTCTTACCTTCTGCTGCTCCGAGGTGTGCTGGTTTCTGGGGCTCAGTCATGGGGCGTCCCATTAACCGGTGGGCCTCGGTTTGGCGCAAGTCTTGTTTTAAGCTGAATGAAAACAAAAAGAATGATCTTTTGTGGCTGATTCTCCACCGTGCTGTACACGTATGCTATTCTCTTAAATCCTGGGGCTACATTGAAAATGATAAATGCGCAGTCTGTAATAGAGTTGAGACCATCAAGCATTGTTTTTTGGAATGTCACAGAGCTGTTAGAGTTTGGAACCACTTTTCCCCGCAGTTGGTCAAACTTAGTGGCTCTCCTTTTTCCATTTGTTTCCAATATTTTCTTTCCTCTTTCTGACGGTCAGCCTCAGTCTCTCTCGAGCTATGTAATTGTCACCATTCTTTATTGGATTTGGTATGCTCGCAATCTAGCTACCTTCCGTAATTCATCTCTGTCCTCATTAGCTATTGTAGATATGATAATCAAGGACATTAAGTTTCGTATTCATTGTGCTACGGCTGATGTCGTGCGTAATTTTTGGTCAAAGGACTCTGTACTTTGCACAGTGGATGATAACGACAATATTGTTTTCGTAATTTAATTGTAATTAGTTTTTAAATAGTTTCATATTGTAACGGCTTTCTAGCCATTAGGAGCCTAACTTACAAAACGGGCGCTTACTCCGGGCTCTTCGGAGCCTGCGCGCTGTTTGTGCCTGGGTGTAAGGGGCTTATTTAAATAATTGTACCACATTTGCAGTATTGTCCTCTTGATAGCCAAGGCAGGTTGAGAATAAACCACCCGGGGTTACTGGGTATTTATCTCAAAAAAAAATCTGTTCTTATCAGCTTAATATCTGATACGCTGCTCATTGAGCAGCTCATATATTAAACTGATTTTTTAAAACTGGGCTGTGGAAGAGAGGCATGCCTCGTCCCAGCCACGGGTTGCCTCGGTATAGCACTACCTCCGAGTGTGGCCCACTTCCCCTCGGGGAAGAAACCTTTATTAAAAGAAAGAAATCAAGAAAGCCTGCTTGTGACACTAACGTGTGGCCTTTTACTCTCTCGGCACGCACAGAGCCAGCAAGCCAAGCTACAGGAGAAGCGCCTAGAAGTCAGGCTGGAGGTCCAGGCGGCTCGCAAAGCACTACCACAACGATATAGAAGTAAGGAGGTTAGGGTTAGAACCATGGCCGTGCCAGGAATTGTCATACTTTGCTGACAAGGAGTATGGCTGGAGGCCCTGCCATTTTGGAGCGCTAAACGGTCTCACTCTTCTCATCTTGGTGGTAAGTTCGCCAGTCTTTTCTGGTTGTTGATTTTCTTCCTTTTTGCTGGCGATTTTCAGCGCCATATTATCTTCTTGTTCGCTGCTTGTTGTTAACTGTTGTTGGTTGGGTGTCCCCGCCCATCCGGGCTTAATTTTTCTTTTTGTGGTATTTTGACTTCGTCATGGCGCCATGTTTGTGGCACCGTACAATTGATATCCAATATAAGGACTTTCCTGCTGGCTCAGCCAGTTCTGACGTGGCTAAATGGGTTTTGACGTTTTATATGAACTCCTACCCAAATTTTAAGGTTGTTTCGATCCAGCAGTGCCCTGGATATGTCACTCGTGTCACGTTTGATCTCCATTGTGTTGCGGCGAAGCGTATTTTGGAGGATTTAGGGGTAGTTACCATCAATGGGGTACAATGCGCCGTTCTAAAATCTGAGCCTTCTGCCCCTTGGGTACAGAATGTTTTAGTGTACCAATATCCCCATGAATTCCCGGGTAGTTTTGTGTGTTCTGCCTTGGAGAATTATGGGGCCGTTAAAGATGTCTATTTTCAACGCTGGACTAATCTGATGTAATCAGATCAGATGTGATCTAATCAGATGTGGGGACAGGCACTCGTGTAGTGCGCATGGTGGTGCAAAAAGAGATCCCCCGGTTTTTATTCATTCGTGGGATCCGTTGTAAAGTCCGGTATCGCAAGCAACCTTGACATTCTAAAAAGGGTCATAAAGCTTCCGCTTACCCTGACAAGGGTAAATGCCTCCGTTGCCACAGCGCTGGCCATGTCTTTTGAAATTGCCCTAATGCGCCGGCTGAGCCTGCTGCTACTGCTCCTGCCGGTGATGTTGCTGTTTCTGGTGTTGCCCACCTGTGACTGTTGACCCCCAGCTGGTGGTTCCTGTTGGGGATCTCTCGCAGGGCCTCCAACATGCTGTTGACCTTGATGCTGGCTTCTCCCAGCCCACTGGTGGTCTTGGTCAGCTCTCTGATAGTGCCGTTGCAGATGCTGCCAGTGTGGCGGAGGCAGCCCTTAATGCCTTTAGCTCCTGCACTGAGGCTTCAGACCCTGAAGTTGTTGTTCTCGAGGAGGGTTCTGCCACTCCTTCAGCCTCGTCTCCCATTGTCATGGATGAGCGTTATAATCAGCTGGATGAGCTTGCCTCTCAGCAGAGCACTTCTCTTTTGCTAAATTGTGGATCGGGTGGGGCTTCATCCGATGATGAATTTGTTAGTCAAATTGCTGTTGCTAGCTCCAGTTTAAGTAATAGTAATGGTAGCCTATATACTCTAGGTAATGGTAATGGTAATGCTGATAACTTAGGTAACGAATATAGTGATAATGTAGGTAATGATAATGTTGATAAGGTCAATTGTTATGGTTCGGTGGTGGCCTCAGATGATGCCCCCTGTGACCCTTTAATCACTGATTCTGAGATGTCTCAGGCATCTGATTTACGCAAGAGGCCTGTTCCAGAGACTTCCTCTGATGACGCCTCTGCAGACTCTGTTTCTGCTGTAAATTCCAAACATGTAGCCAAGAAACCCAAAAATGTTTCTGATGTTCCCTCTAAAAAGGCTGTTGCTTTTGTCTCTGCTGTTCAGGCCAAAATTGTTTCTAAAATTAATGGTGGCATTTCTAGAATTGGCGATGTTCCTAAAATTGGTGGTGGTGTTACCAAAAACAGCGGTGGCGCATCTCCTGCTGCTCGCTCTAGGGGTAGTCGTTTCCCGGGCAGCGTTGCCACGGCCATCCGGTATTGTTGTTCAAGGTCCTCCACCCAATCTTGCAATAGGGACCTTTTGGTCCGTCTTATTGACCATCTTAAGGTTAAGGTTGATGCTGGTTCAGCTTCTTGTCTTGACCCGTACCATTCGGCTTTATCCGAATTAGCTGCTCTTGACTCTCGTGCCGCCAAGGGCACACAGGTTCGCTCCCGTGCTCGTTGGGTTGAAGAGGGAGAGTCTTCCATGGCCTATTTCTTCTGGTTAGAGAAAAAGCGTTCTGCGGGTCGCTGGATCTCTGCGTTGAGGGATAGTCGTGACTCCACCATTTCCTCTCCTGAGGATCTGTGTCGCTGCTTCTCTTCGTTTTACTCAGCACTTTTTACAGCTGCCCCTACTGATCCTGCTGTTCAAGAAGCCTTTTTGGGCGACATTTCATCTATCCTCGAGCCTGACCAGGCGGCCCTCTGTTAGGGCCTCCTCACGTCCGAGGAATGCGTTACCACACTGAATGGTAAGGCTAGACGTAAAGCTCCGGGCCTTGATGGGTTGCCAATAGAATTTTATGTTAAATTTTGGAATGTGTTAGGTGCTGATCTGGTTTCCATCCTTAATTCTTGCTTTGAGTCTGACTGCCTCTCCCTCTCTCAGCGCAGAGGGGTCATCTCTCTTACTTTTAAGAAAGGTGATCGTCTCGACCCACGTAATTGGCGTCCGATCACTCTTTTTAATGTGGATTACAAACTCGCGTCGTGAGTTATTGCTGGCCGTTTGCTAAAAGTCATTCACCTTGTTGTCAACAAAGACCAAACTTGTGGACTTCCTGGGCGTTTTATTGGTGAAAATGTCGCTCTTCTCCGGGACGTTATTGATTATGCTGCCTCTTGTGACACCCCCATTGCTATTCTCTCATTAGATCAAGAGAAAGCATTTGATCGTGTGGACTGGTCCTTTATGAGGTCTACCTTGTCAGCTATGGGTTTTGGTCCTTTTATTTCGTGGGTGTACAGAGCGCAGTCAATGTTAATGGTTACCTGTCTTCTTTCTTCAGTCTTTCTCAGGGTGTCAGGCAGGGATATCGTCTGTCTCCGCTTCTGTATGTTCTTGTGTCAGAGGTTCTTGCGGTTAACATTCGCTGTAACCCCCGAATCTCTGGTCTTCGCCTTCCAGGCTCTGCCCCGTTGTCACCAATTTCGCAGTATGCTGACAACATGTCCCTCATCCTTACTTCCAATGACTCTATACTGGCAGTATTCGAAACTTATGCTCTTTTCCAGAAAGCGTCTGGTGCCAAGCTCAACCACTCGAAGTCCAAGGGTCTTTGGCTTGGGGGTTGCGAGGTCGTTCTGACCCTCCTGTTGCATTAGACTGGTTGTGTACTAAGCTCAAGGTTCTTGGTGTTTTCCTCGGTTTAGGCAACCTTGAGGAAGATAACTGGCGTCCCAGAATCGATGCGGTGGATTGTGTTCTTAAATCTTGGCGTTCTCGCATTCTTTCCTTTCGTGGCAAGTCCTTGGTTATTAATGCCCTGGCTCTTTCTTGTGTTTGGTATGTTGCATCCCTTATCCACATGCCAGCATGGTTTCTTAAGGAGCTTTCTTCCTTAATCTTTTCCTTTTTCTGGAGTGGTAAGCGTGAACTTGTGTCTCGCTCCACGGTTGCCCAGTGTTCTCTTTTTGGTGTTTTTTTTGTGGTTGATATCAAGCTTAAAGTGTGCTCCCTCCTTGGCCAGTGGGCGAGGCATTTTGTCTCATCTCCTTCCAGTTGGGTCACCTTTATGTCTTTTTGGTTTTGCAATAAGCTTGATGCATCTCCTTTTGAGGTCTTTTCTGACTCGTACTCCTACTACCTTGGGTTCTTGCCTCAGTTCTATAAATCTTTCGTACAGGCTTGGCGTAACCTTGATGGTTCTTTCTCTGCCTCTCGTAATTCGCTTGTGTATGGTTCGTCTTTGTGTCATGTCTGTTCCCGTCTCCCTTATGTCTACCAAGGCCTGTTATCAATATTTGCTTTCGGAGAACATGGTTTTGCCACATTGTGTCAAAGTTTGCGTCCTCGTTTGGTTGCCTCTACTGGTCATCCACGTGGCGCTCTCTCTCCTTTTTCGACCTGGATCGCCATGTTACTGATCTTAACTGGAAGATCGCCCATGACGTTCTGTATACAGCTCAACGCCTCGTGTCATGTGGCTTGCAAGTTCCCTTGCCCTGTTTTTGTGGTGCCCCCATTGAGTCTCTCAAGCATCTGTTTTTCTACTGCCCCCTTGCTCAAAGTGTTTTAACTTGGCTTCAGTCCCTTATATTTTCTTTTTCTCTGATGTGTCCCGTCCTCCTCTGTCATTATGCTCTGTTTGATTTTAAATTGGATGAGTTGCGTGCTACCCCTCGCATCTTTGTCTATATGCTCAGTGTTTGTAAACTCCTTATTTGCCAATCTCGTAATGACTATCGCTCTCGCAATGTTTCGCCTGGTGCTACCCCTATTGTTGCCCAGGTTAGGTCTCGCGTGAGATTCAATCTCCCGCTGTTCTTTAAGATGTTCAAGTCTGCTTGTCGGAAATGCTACTTTCATCGTTAGTGGGGTGCACGAGGTGTTGTTGCTTCTGTTACTGCTGGCCGGCTCTCTCTAAACCTTTAACGTGGCTTCTGGATCTCTTCTGGTTTAGTTTTTCGTTTCACTAGTACTGGGTCTCCTTAGCTGGTGTACTGTGCTGAGACTTGTCTCCGTTCCGTTCTCTGTGCTGGGTCTCCTTTATTGGTGTACTGCATTGGGACTTGTTCCTGTCCTGTTTTGTGATACTTTTGTTTTGTCCTGTTATGTTGTTTGTTTTATGTGTGTGTGTTTAGGAATTTTTGCTTCAGGGTAGGCAGGGTTTGATTCCCTGGCGAGTTTGATGAGCTGGCTCCAATTGGGGGTGCTCCCTACCCAAGGTGGACCCATAGCATTGGACTTGCACTGTATCCTCACTTTGGATGAGACTGTCGGTCGGCGGGCATTGCACTCCCCGTAGGGGGACCCAGCCGTCCACCTTAAAGATAAAAAAAACTTAAGTGATGCAGGAGGTACTGTGATCAAGGAGGCAGTCCTCTCAAGGCGAGGCCCTTTCATTGCACTTAGATCGGGTTGACCCTTGCAATTACCCAAAATGTGGGTAATTTGAGCGTATAATTTCTGGTAGTGGGGGCTTGCATTTGCGCTTGCCCCCGAAAAGTTGCCTGTGTTGGCTGGGCGAATGCTCAAGGATGTTTGATGATTGACGCTTTGCTTTGTTTCTCAGTTGGCTGGGCCAGGAGCTGGACGACGACAAGCAAGCCACGAGTCGCACAAGCGCAAGATTTCCAGCTGCAAATCATGAGTGTGCTTGGCTTTGGGTTAGGAGCTCGTGTTGTTATGGTGCTCGTTCTTCCATCTCGTATTGTATTGTATTGTAGTGTAGTGTAGTGTAGTGAAGTGAAAGGTGACTTTTGTGATTTCTGTTTGTTTCGGCAGGCGGTTAATCATTTCCTGATCCTAAAAGTAACGCTTGATGACTTGTGAAATGGAAGGAGCAAAGCCCGATAAGGCAAGTCGAACTGGACAAGCTCTGGCTAAACTGTGAGTAGACTTCTACCTTGAGATTGTTGTATCTGTTGTACGTTGACTAGAATTGGGAATTTGCCGAAGCGCCGACGTTGTCCAAGTCAAGTCGTGAATAGAATTGCTTTCAATTCAGGGCTCAAATTCATGGTTCACCATTGAAACTCAACGGCTCGTGTGTGTTGTTTGTTTTGTCGTTGTTGATCAGGCGCAGTTGATCAAGGCAATTCGATGTCAGAAATAACTGTTTCCCACGTGAACGTTAGCTTACTTGTGCATGGGTTTAGATCATAACATTTATCCCGTGACGATTTTAGCGGTATTTTCATGTTTTGTGCCCATCTTTTGAGCCTTGCGATTGCTGTAAATGGTTGTTTGTCCTTTTTAACGTCTGCCATATCCCAGATTGATGGTAAAAGAAGGCAAAAATGCGTGTGTAAAATCAAATGGGGGAGAAAATAAAAAGTCTACAACACGGGGTATTCCCAGGCGGTCACCCATCCAAGTACTAACCCCGCCCGACAGGGCTTAAATTTGGTGATCGGACGAGAACCGTTTTTTTCTCTAAAGGGCTCAAGATGAGCTGTATTTATTATCTACAAGTGTCTTCTAATTACAGGTCATAGGTCATATCTATTCTTTTGGCCTTTAAATACACATTACTGATAACATGTTGATTAAAAGACTTATAAATCTGTAGGCTAGCAAAATTTTTTGCACTGTCAGATATTAAAGGTCAATTTATCATTTGAAATTGTGACAAGGGCATCTTTAATGCCCCGTATGTAGGGGAAGTAATAAGTGGTATCTTTGAGTTTACATAGTCTGAATTGGAAGTGGATGTGACTTTTAATATTGGCTTTGAAGAGCGTGTCGGGGGGATAATGAAGCTCTGTGGAGTCGATAGTGCGCGGCTGATTTGTGGAGAGCGGCTCTTACCATGGTAAGAATCCAGTTCAATAAGTTTACGGTTTCCTGATTGAGCTGATCGTTCTTTTCACGTAGATAGCCAAAGAGTTTTGTGGAGGTCGTGAGGGTGAGGTGATGGTCAGTGAGCTTGTTGAGGATATGTTGAACTTTTAGCCAGAAGGCTTGGGTTTCGTGGCAGGTTAGTAGAATATGTTTGAGGTCCTCTGTATTTCCGCAGTGATGGCAACTGGTGGTGTGATAGTAGGTCATACGATATAGTCGCTGTGCGGTGGGGAGGATTCTGTGAAGGATTTTCCAATTAATGTCGCCCTATATGTTAGTGACCGGGGAAGGATAGGCTAGTTTCCAATGTTTGTAGTTAAAGGCGGGGGGGAGTGAGGCTGTTCTGCCAGTGTCGAAGGGCAGGGATAGTGGGGGATTGTAGGCAGGAGAAGTGAAGGTAGAAGGTGCGAGTTTGTCCTGTTCGATGTCCATTGGTGGTTGTTTAGGTCTTGGGTTTGAGATGGAGAAGCATGGTTGTGTCGTGATTAGTGGCACTGTCGGAGGGAGATGGATGAGCCGTAGCCAGGGTGGAGGTAGGGCACGGATGATGTCACGAAATTGGTTAATTTTAGATATAGTCCCAGTGGAGACGTCAAAGGGGTCTTGTTGCAATAAAATTTCTTGGACAGCATGAATTGGAAGTAGACCAGGTAAAGCGAGGTAACAAATATCTTTAATTTGCGTGATATTGGTATTTACCAGTCACGGTTGTAGAGGGGTTTGCCGTCTAGTTGTATCAGATCATTGTGGAAGAGTGCTTCATTTAGAATGTCCGGGAGGGTAGCAGGAATATTTGTGTGACGGTGGTGGGGGCCATGTGTAGCCCAGGCGTGTAGAAGGTCCTGATGAAAGGTAGGGATGTGTTTATCGATATGAGTCGGTGAGTAGGTAGTAGCTAGGGTGAGTTTCCCAAGGTGCATATTGGAGGCGCGTAGAAAGTGTGCCATAAATAATTTCCAGTGAGCGTGTCCAGGGTTAAGAAGACGTCGTAAGGTATTTACACGAAGGGCGTCGATCTTCCATTGAATTTTGTGGATGTTGAAGCCCCCCTCGGAGGTAGGGAGGGCTAGGATGTCTCGGTTGATGAGTGGGGCTTTATTGTCCCAAAAGAAGCCATATATTGATCGTTCAATTTCAGAGATTGCCCAGGACGGGATAGCGCAAGAAGTAGCAGTGTACCAGAGGGTAGAAGTTAAAAGCCCATTAATGACCAAGGCTTTCCCTTTGAAGCTGAGTTCTCTGTGTGTCCATGCGGCTATGGTGTTCTTGATCTTTTGAATACGCGGTTCCAGGTTGCGCTGAGTACAGTCGATGTTGCCAAAGATTGTACCCAGGATCGGTTTGGGAATAAAATCAGTGAACCAGATCTAGGTTTTTAAGTGAACCACACCAGAGTCCTTTGCATTTGTCATTAACTCGGGCACCTGAGGCGCGCTCGTAGTTGTTCAGGCAGTGAAAAGCATTAGTGATTGAGGCAACATCACGCAATAGGAGTGAGGTGTCATCAGCGTATTGTGAGAGTTTAACCTCATGTTGCTTGTCTGGGGTCTGAAGGCCGCGGATAGTAGGGTTTGAACGGATGTGGAGGGTATTTCAGCAGTTAAAATGTACAGAGGCATGGATAAGGCACCGCCCTGTCTTAGTCCTCGTTCAAGGTTGATAAAAGCCATAAACCATCCATTAGTTTTAACTGAGCTAGAAGCGTTATTGGTGCTTTCCCTGTGGTATGGTCATAGACATTTGAAGAGGTTGCAAATTTAGTACTTTAAATGGGCCACCACAGCGAGCAAATGCAAAGCAAAGCGATAATACGAACCAGGAATCTTTACCAGGCATTTGTTGGTATCTCTGCAAGTTGCATGCACGTGGGGAGCGAACGATGCTTCTGCCTGAGTCTGTAAGGCTTTCTCAGTAATGCAATTTAGTACTGTTGCTTGCCCCCAAAAGTTGCCTCGTTTTCGGGGGTAACCAGGTGTTGAATTTCACTCACCCCCGGAGAGACGTTATCAACTTTGCTGCTGAATTTCTTTGATCTCTCCGTATAACTCTCTCTGTAGAACTAGTGCTTCTGTGTCGGCAGGTTATTGAATAGTATCGGCTTACAGTGGGTTCCAGGCCCCCGGGTGTCAGAATATTGACCACCATATCTCCGAAAAAAACCCCTAGACCAGCCTCCTAGGGGAGGGACAGTTCGGTATCTTCTCAGCCTTTTGGCTAAGATCTAGTGATCCAGTTTTTCCGTTTGTTTTCTTATTTGTTTGGCCAAGTGCTAAGTACCCGCCGGGGGGACGCCATCGGCCCCCCTGTTTTTTGCTTTGTCACCCATCCACCTGTTTGTCAGCCATCCAGCAGTCACCCATCCAGTTGACCCTCATGATGTCCAATTGCGTTCCTCACCCGTTGACGCTAATTGCCTCTCTTCCGGAGTCTCTTTGTGCCCAGTACTCCTGCCATGAGGCAGCATGGCCGAGTGGTTAGAGCAGTGGATTTGAAATCCGTAGGTTGCGGGTTCAAATCCCGTTCTGACCGCTTGCTGATGTTGTTCTCGGTTACGCTTGCAAATAGCCAACTGGTCTGCCTCCAGCCAGTTGGGATTCTTAACCTGGTTATGTTTATTTCAATATTAATTTGTCATTGTTTGTTTGCATTGGTCCTGAAAAGCCCCGACGGGGAGTGGCCAATTATGTATACACACACGTATACATACATACATGATCTTGCTGATATGTTGCTGACTGTTTTAAAGCCAGAGAATGTGTCCAGTTGGTCCCCAAACGTTACGTCTGTGTTTCTCTCAAGACCTTTGAATTTCGCCAAGCCATTCTCCAGTCTGGTGTTACCATTGAGTCGTTTTGTCTGTCCGTCTTTGAGGCTGATCCAGTCTCTGTTGAGGTCTCCTTAGAGCATTTGCCTTTTGAAGTTACTGAGGAAGATCTTCGTGAAGCTCTCAGTCCCTTTGGTGATGTCCTTGATGTACGTCTACAGAAGTTTGCTGGCTCTGATGTTTTTACAGGTACTCATATCATCACGATGTCTCTGTCCTCTGATATCCCGGTTAATCTTCAAGTTTTGGGATATCCCTGTTGGGTTCTGTATCGTGGCCAACTGTGTCCATGCCCTATATGCCGTGCTGATGGTCACCGTGTTTTTTCCTGTCCCTTGCGAGACAAGTGTCGACGTTGTCTTCAACGAGGGCATTTTGCCCGAGATTGTGTGGCTACTTTGTCTGAATCTGATGGCGATGACGAGTCTGATGTATCTGATGAGTTTGCTAGTGGAGATGAGGAGGTTGCGGAGGTTGCTTCTGCTCCCTCCCTTCCTTCTGTTCCCTTGAGCGTGCCATCGAGTGTGGATGAGCAACCCGCAGAGACGAGTGAGTGTGCCGGCCACACTCCTCCTGTTTTGGATGAGAGTGCAGCGTCGGACACTATCGCTTCCTGTGTTAAGCATTGTGCTGAGAAAGTTTGGTCTTCCAATTTTAGATGGATGGCGCATTTTCCTAAAGAGTTACGTGACATTGTGAGGGAGTCTGGCCATACGCCCGATTCCCATGTAATTCAGGACACTTACCAAACTTCGGATCATAAGATTTTTCATGTCAATGGCATTTTGGATTTTGGTGTAAACGCCTATAGAGTTCTTAAGGACATGCGGACCTTTGAGGACGATCATCTGAGGTCTATGAACATGGCTTTTTGCCAGTGCAAAGCAGGTTTTCTGGTTCGAAAGCAAGTTGTGGGGGAGTTTTATCCCCGGACATTGAGCCATTGCGTTTTCCAGGAAGTTCATTGTTTATGTATAGTGAACATTTAAGGATTATGTTTGAAAGCAAGTTATGGGTTTTAAGCCGTTTTCCTGGAAAATTGAGTTTAATATATAAGGAAAATGAACATTTAACGAATATGTTTCATTGATAATTTTTGTTATATATTCTTTGTGAGGGCCAAGCCCACGTGCGTTGCACTTTTAATATGTATTGTTGCAGTTTATTTTGAATAAACTCATTTCAAAACTTAAAATCTGTTTTTATCAGCTTAATATCTGATATGCTGCTCATTGAGCAGCTCATATATTAAACTGATTTTTGGAACTGGGCTGTGGAAAAGAGGCTTGCCTCGTCCCAGCCACGGGTTGCCTCGGTATAGCACTACCTCCGAGTGTGGCCCACTTCCCCTCGGGGAAGAAACCTTTATTAAAAGAAAGGAAGAAAGAAAGAAATCAAGAAAGCCTGCTTATAACATTTACGTGTGCCCTTTTACTCTCTCGGCAGGCACAGAGCCAGCAAGCCAAGCTACAGGAGAAGCGCCTAGAAGTCAGGCTGGAGGTCCAGGCAGCTTGCAAAGCACTACCACAAGGACATAGAGGTAAGGAGGTGAGGGTTAGAATGGTGGCCGCGCCAGGAATTTTCATACTTACCTGATGCGGGATCATCTGACGTGGGATAGTATCCATTTGGCGAGGGCATCCTTGGCTGTGAAGACTAAGGAAATCTCGTTGAAGTTCATCATTGTGGGAAACCTTTTGGTATTGTATATTATCCTTTGATTTTTGCTTTATCTGCTTTTCTCCGGTGACCCTCCCAGGGACTTATGCTTGGCCTCTTGTCATAACCTGGGGAAAGCCGGCTTTCTGGCCATTTTGGTTCCTCCTTTTTGGTCACCTGTGGGTTGGTCACCCATCCCATTTCTTCTTGGCTGTTGTTGCATTTTTGGGTCACTTTCGGGACCCATTTTGGAGCCATTTTCGGGGCTTTATAGAGGTTTTTTCAGGACCTCTTGCTTTCTGTTGCTTTTGCTCAATATATGCGCTGTATTCACCCTGTGATATTACTTAACCTAATTCTATTTATCGCGCTGTATCTTGGTTATAATATTGTTGGAATTATGGCACGACATTCCAGCACTGTCAATATCCATTGTGGACGTAAATTGAGTGGTAAATCTAAAGATCAAATCCTTGAGGTTGTAATTCAGTTTTTTGGCCTGGCTCACATCAAGTGTGTCCAGCAAAACCTTGATGTCATTCGAGTCACTTTCTGCTCTGAGGAGCATGCCTCAAATGCTTTGCAGGACAGCGGAATTTGTCTTTTTGGAATTGGATGCAAGATGGATGGGGGTCCCCCATCCACCATTGTACACTTGTTCCACTATTCTTTCCAAGACGATAACGAGGAGGTGCAAGCTTTCTTTGGTCAGTATGGCGTGGTTAAAAATGTGCGGCTCCAAAAGTATTTCACACATTCTGAAGTCTTCATGGGGACTCGTTTGGTAGATGTTGTCTTGTCGGAGTCTCGTCCTCGTTAACATTAACGGATCCATGTGCCGAGTTTGGTATAAGGGGCAACCTCTCATTTGTAGTCTCTGTGGAACCCCTGGGCATAGGTTGTCTGACTGCCCTAATAAAGATAAGTGTTGCTTGTGTGGAGCTGAGGGTCACTATGCCCGTTCCTGCCCAAACCCTTGGGGCAATTCAAGCCCCCAGGTGGCCCCGGCTGGGAACGAACCTTTTAAAAGATGAGTCTGTTGGATGGTGTCCCTCGGGACCACCTTTCGCTGTTACACTGGACAGTGTTCGTTTGTTAGTCCTCTTGTCTGACTGACTTTTCGTCGTTGTTGTCTGTTTGTTTTTGTGTATGTAGGGGCGGTGTTCGATCCCCTGGCGAAGTTGGCATGTTGGTTGCACCCCCGTGTTAGAGCGGTCCAGTGTGTGTTCTGGATTAGTCGGTAGGACTGGCAGGTATTGCACTATTGCCTGTCAATCGCCTCAAATACAAAAAAAACTTACCAGACACAGGAGGTACTGTGATCAAGGAGGCAGTCCTCTCAAGGCAAGGCCCTTTCATTGCACTTGGATCGGGTTGACCCTTGCGATTACCCCAAATGTGGGTAACTTGAGCGTATAATTTCTGGTAGTGGGGGCCTGCATTCACGCTCGTCCCCAAAAAATTGCATGTGTTGGCCGGGCGAATGGTCAAGGATGTTTGATGATAGATGCTTTGCTTTGTTTCTCAGTTGGCCGGGCCAGGAGCTGGATGACGACAAGCAAGCCACAAGTTGCACAAGCACAAGATTTCCAGCTGCAAATCGTGAGTGTGCTTGGCTTTGGGTTTGGAGCTTGTGTTGTTATGGTGCTCGTTCTTCCATCTTGTATTGTATTGTAGTGTAGTGTAGTGAAGTGAAACGTGACTTTTGCAATTTCTGTTTGTTTCGGCAGGCAGTTAATCATTTCCTGATCCTCGAAGTAATGATCGATGACT